>RJWH01000878.1:453874-535954 GCA_004363575.1 Solenodon paradoxus | reverse complement strand
CACACACCCAGGGTCCCGCCAGTCTCATCCGAGCTTACCGGGCCAGCACCTGCTGCTGGTCCACAAGGGGCAGGAGGTCGTCGGTCAGCGCCGCTACCTCCACACCCATACTGTCCCTCCGCACACTGGCCGTGGCCAGTGGGAGCTGAGGCTGAGCCTCCAGGTCCCGTGGGGCCTCCGCCTCATGTCCCGCGCCAGGCTCTGCCGCCAACATCACCTCCTCCGTCACGGTGGGGCCCAGACTAATCTCCTGAGCACAGAGAGAAAGAAGGGGAGGCTGGGCCTGAGGACTGAGGGCTGGGACCATGTGCCCCCAGCACCACCACCTTCCACCACCTGGCCTGTGCTGTGTTGCTAAGAAAGTCAAGATCCTCCGGTGCCTGTGTCCCTATACTTCACACTCAGCCCCTGGCCCCTTCCTCCTGCCTGGGTCCCCTCTCAACATCACCTCCCAGCCTGTCTCCTGGTCACCCCTCCTGGACATCACGGAGCCTGCGGGGTACAGCTCCTACCCAGGGCTCGAGTCCTGAGGCTGGCAGGTTGCTTTCTTGCTCGGGGACCAGGGGCTGATATGTCACCTGCTCCTAAAGCAGAAAAGGAAAGGGTGGCCTCTGAGCACAGCTGTGCTCAAAATTACCCCACCCACCACTCAGGGTTTCCTGACAGCCCTCGCCCCCGCACATCAGGCCTCGACACTTTAGACCAAGGTTCTGGAAGCTAAGGAACATGCGGAATCAATGCGCAGAACGTGGCCTTAGCAGCAACAGTAAATGGTGCCAGGGCGCCCCTGGGTGCCCTGCTCTGATGAGCTGGGGAGGGCGGTCCTTTTTCGTCACCAGGGAAACAGCCTGGAGAGGCAGGGGACAGCAGGAGTGACGTGGGAGGGACTGTCCCTGCTCTCTCCCGACCAGGGCGGCTGGCCAGCGTGGCAACTCACCATCCTGGACAGGACGTCCTGGGCCACCTGAATTTCAGAGCTGAGGCCACTGGGCTCCTGCAGATCTGTCGGGGGCGGGTGCTTGCAGAACTGGGTGGGGCGGAAGAGGAGCCATGGGCTGGAGCCCCCCTCTGCGCCCCACCCTTCTCCCCCTACCCACCCCTGCCTGTCTGCAGAGAGAAGGAGCAGGAAGGAGGGGCAAAGAGATAAGAGGGGAGAAGGGAAATGGGGGAGAGAGGAGAGACGTGGGGGGCATGTTCTGAGTACCGGCTTCATTCCAGGGGCGTTGCCTGTCTGAGGTCCTATGACGCACACACCAGTGCCCCCATTTTATAGATGAGAAAACCAAGGGCCAGAAAGGTGACTGCCCAAGGTCACACAAGTAAGTGGGACATAAACCCAGGTCTGATTCAAAGGTTCTGTGCTCTTTACACACACACATGCACACACATGCATGTATATAAACACACATGCACACACATACATACATGTGCACGCAAAAGAACAAAGGGGAGAAAAGGGAGAAAATTAAACATAAAAAAGGAGAGCTGAAAAGTGGGGTGTTGGACAAACATCCAGGAAGGAGGGAGAATAGCGCTGCAGGGTTCCTGGGGGCCCTTAAAGGTGGCTGGACTCCGAGACTCCAGCCCAGTGCCGTCCTGAGCCTGGGAGCACTCGAGGGCCACGTGTGAAACCAGCTTGGCCAGCTCCCCGCCCAGATGCCCTCGGTCGGCAGACGGGCACAGACTTGCACCTCCATCCCAATTCCCAGTGACTTACAGGGCATTAGACAGAGCGCCTCTCCCACACCCCGAAACACTAGTGCCCCCAAGTCGGCCACCAAGGCAGGGCCACCCCCGAGGTGGTGGAGGCGGTGCCCGGGCAGCCCACCTTCGCCACGGGAGCAGGCCCCAGTGACCTCTGTGCCCCACCCTTGAGCTCTGCACACCAGCTACCTGCAGAGGGACCCTGGGCTCGTCCACTGTGGCCACAGTAGAGGACAGCCTGGCCAGCTTGGCTTCCACCGCAGCAAATGGGTCGGGCACGCCGGGTAAGAGCTCCAGGGGCATCAGCTCTGGCTCCTCCTCCTGGAAGAAGGGCTCCTCGTCCGGCAGGGGCTCCGCAGCCTCCTGGCCGAGGTACCCGTCCGCTTCCATCTCGGGCGCGGGGAACTCCAGGCTGCCAGGCTCCTCAGGCCCTGGGAAGGCCTCGGACATGGGGCTTTCTTCAAACACAGAAGACTCATCACAGCCCAAAGAATCCTCTGCCTTAGGCAGTTCCTCGAACGTCAAAGCAGCCTCTGGATGGCAGGTGTCCTCCCCGGGCCATGTGTGAGGCATGGAGTAGACCTCGGGCTTCGTGGCCATCTCGTACTGGAAAGGAGGTGAGTACTCAGACCGGCTGGCAAACTCCGCCCTGGACATGGCCTCAGCCTCGTCGAGGACTTCTGCCTTCAGGACAGCCTCTGCAAAGGGGGCCTCCCCTTAGGTTTTTCAAGGTTAGAATGAGGGGATCCTTCCCTGGAATCTGGCCCCAAGAAACCAGCCTAAGAGTCGAATCTTGCCAGAGCCCAGACGCTGCGCCCGTGTCCACCCCGCTGACCTCGTCCATCAGAACCCAACCCCGTCTCCTTCCGCCTCTTCCAGGAATCCTTCTGGCTATCACTGCGGTCTCTCCATTCTGCCTCGGGCCTGCTCGGAGTTTGCAAGTGGTGTCTGGGGGTCTCATTGCTCCTGGTCAGCAGGCTTCACATCCAAGACCCCTAGAGCCGCAGCTGGAGTACGCAGCTGAGAGCTCTTGTCCACGGGATGGGTTAGATCCATGGGTGCTGAGTGAGTTGTGTGGATGAATGCTCTGGCTAGAGAAAACAAATAAATCACTTGGAGGCCCAATATTCAAAGCTACCTAGAGTTGGTGTGTCCTGGTGGAGTAGTGGTTAGGTATACCGCCTCCAGCCGAGTGCAGGCCACATACATCCCAAGGACCTGGGTTTGTGTCAAGGGTCCAGGGGAGCAGCCAATATGAACAACATTTTAAAGACAAAATAAAACACTTCCTCCTCTCTCTTCCTGCCCACCTGCCTACAAGCCTTCATTCCTGCTGCACCTTTCCTTTAAAAGCAAGACGACAATAGAAACAGTGACCTGGAGGGAACACGCTGAAGGACAGAAAGTGCTAGAACTTGGCTGTCCCTTCTTCCTCCGGGTCTGTACTGAGTGGCAGCTTTCTGCCACCAGGACGGGGCTTCACGGCCTCATTAGTGGCCCCGGCTCGGGGGCACTAGGCCACCTCCTCCATGTCCCGCCACTACTTTATCACTTGTGTCGGGCTCTCCTGAGACAGCCCTATGTCCCTCTGTGAAAGAGGAATCCTCTCCCTGGCGCAGTGGCCTGGACCTCTCTAAGCCTTGGTTTCCACGCCTGCGATGTGAGTGTCAGTGAGCCCGCCTGCTGAGGGATCCAGGTGATGTGCTGCCCCGTACCCAGCACACAGCCAGGCCTGACACACGGTACCAACAAGGTGACTGACACATCCTCGTCATACAATGGTATTTCAGTGAGTACAAGGGTGTCTGGGTGGCCCGGCAGCATGGGTGTCTGAATGACAGCGGTGACATGGAACATTCTAGAATGTCAAGAAGACCTTGGTTTCTCCGGTAGGTACGAGTTGTTGCTAATGACTGCATGCTTAGCAAGGGATGTGTGTCTTTGGTAATAGCTGTACTCAACAAGAGGCGGCTGGGAAATGCAGCAATTCAGGGAAGGGACTGACCCACAAAGCATGGCTGGTTCCGCAGCTCTGGGTCAGTCGGGGCGGGGCCCTGAGCCAGTGACTGTCCTCTTGTACCCCAGTTTCCGCATCTCTGCAGCAAGGGCAGCTGCGGTACCGACCACATGGGGCTGTGTGCACCCAGCGCGGAGCCACGTGCACAGAAAGAGCTGGGCGAGCGTCCGGCCGGGCCCACCTGTCTCCTTGCGCAGATTCTCCTCCAGTGTGGACAGCTTCACGTCGTAGGAGTTGCGCATGGCGGTGATGTCCTCCTCCAGCCGGGCCCTGGACTCCTGCTCCGCCTCGTAGTCGGCCTTCAGCCGGGCCAGGCGCTCTTCATACTCCTGGGAGCGGTGCGGGGACACAGAGGCCAGCACTGCATCACCGTTTCATGCGAACACAGCTTTCAGAATCCCTTTCTTGCCGTTCAAACAATCCAGACGACCCCCATCCATCAAGGTAACGATGTTAAATGGCCCCCACACACACATGGTGAGATCCTGCTGAGCTTTTCTCTGTGGTTTCCCTGGGCTAATGACCTGTGCATGGACTCTGCTCTACCACACAGAAATCTACCACGGACACCAATCCACATCAAGCAGGTCCGGACCACGTGCTCTCAACCCATCAACAGTGAAACCCATTTTTAATCATCTGCTTCTTTCTCCATCTTTGCTGTCACTCCCACCTGCCCCCACCTGCACCCCTGCCCCAAACCTGTCTCCACGCAGCAGCTCCGGTTCATTAGTCACCTTTCTCCGCTGCTCGAGCAGATCAACAGCTTCCCACGCTCAAGGATCAAATCTAAGCTTAACTTGACCCTGAGTCCCCAGAGACCTGGACCCCTCCCCTTGACCACACCTGACTTTTGCCACCTTTGGCCACAGCTGGCCACTTTCCCCTCCTAATTGTGTCCGTGTCCCCTTGCTCCCTGGCAAGCTCTTTCTCCAGGCCTCAGCTCAGGATACGCAACATGGCCTTCCCTGAGCACCCTCTCAGGGGACCCGTCCACCACCACTGTCCTTTCGCTATTTCTTCTGTGCCACGATCAAAAGTGTCCATTCTCTCTTCACTTGAGCCTTCATCCTCCAGCTCCCCAGTCAAAGCAAGTGCCAGCCCACCTCGGTGCCTGCCCAGAGGAGGGATGCCTGACCCCGCTGAGTCAGCAAACGCATGGAGCGCAGCTGCTGGGCTGGAGGGGGAGCAGATCCGCTAGGATCCGCAATTGCAGCCATGGGGAGAGCCTGCCTGCCCACCTGCCACCGGAGACTGTCACTGAGCACAGGCTTCTACAGCGGCACAGCTGCATGACCAAGGCCCTCAGGCGGGAGAAGGGGATGAGGTCCAGCAAAGCTAACAGCTTTCTGCAGTACAGTGGGACACGCTGAACCTCAGGGCAATCCCCTCAAAGGTCCAGGGGCCCATGACTTGCCACCCCCTTGCAGCTGTCCAGCGGTCTCACAGACAATGGCCCCTTACATTCTCACAACCCTGTCCCCTCCTCCTTCTTTACCCAGGTGGGACCCCAGGCCAGCACTGCCCTCAGCCCTCAGCATGCACCTGTTTCCTCCCAACCACGCTTCCTCCGGCACAGCCCAGCTTCGACCCAGGTGCACCTGCACCCTGGCAAGACCTGACCGGAGACACACAGAAGCACACAACACACACACACAACCACACCTGCACACATACCTACAGGCTCACGCAACTACAAGCGCAGAGACACACATGTGTGCACACAGACAGAGATTTGTTCAAACACACGCACACAAGCACACACACACATGCATAGTGGCACCCACTTTCATTCTCATTTGTAAGTGTGTGACCCCCCCCCAAATCTCAGGTGTGCCTCTAGGTGGCCGAGCATCCCTCCCCGTCCTCCACTCTTCCTGCCTCTCTCCATAACCCTCCTCTCCCCACTGGCTGTACTTGGCAGAGAACACAGCGTGGTCAGACACAGACCTGCCCCTTCCCAGCCCCCATCCTGCCATCCACCCATGGGTGTGCCAAAAGCTGTGTCCTCCTGTGACAGTGGGTGGACTGTCAGAAGCCAAGCCACCCAACTCGAGGGCTATGCTCTCCCCTGAGTGGGTGACCTCCCTGTCACTGCTGGGTCAGCCAGCGTCTCTTCTCCCTGGTCACCACTAGAGGGCGACACCTGCTGGCCCGACAGCTGCCTGAGGGGTGTTCCTCCACCTGGGGTGGAAGCTTCCACCTGGGTCCCTGCCAACCCACCTACCCCTGCAGCCCCGCGGTGGACTGACACCCACCTGTCACTGATGATTCCAAAGCCTACTCTGCACCCCAATGTGTGACCCTATTCTGTGAGGTTGTGCTCAGGCAAATGTCCCCTCCTCCAGAGTTGAACCTGACACCTGCCCCTGCCCCAGGGATGACCAGAGGAGCTGGGAAAGGCAGAGTGGACAGCTGAACTTCCAGAACGTTCGGAGGTCCAGGCTGGGAGCGAACCTGGGGCCACCACTGAGCCCTTCCTAGGAGTAACGGCCTCTGCCTAGAGGGGCCAGCACAGCGGCCTCGCTGAATGATTTCTCCCAGCCCCCCAGTTCATGGGACGGAGACCCCCAGACTTTAATATGATCTGGGCCCCAGGCCCTATAACTGAGGCTTTGGGGTCCCCAGCTGGGTACCCCATCATGGAGAGGCCCAGCTGCATACATGTCCAGGGCCCAGTCCTGCAGAGCTGCCTGCTGGCATTAGGGTCTCCAGGGACAGGCCAGTGGCCAGAAGGGACTGTCATATATCCAACTCCACCATGTGCTTGGGCCTCAGAACGCAGCCCTCAAATGGCAAGAAGCCAAGAGCCCTGCTGCGTCGGGCTGTGAGTGCCCCCTGGGCACTACCTGGGCACCTGTGAGTTAAGTGCTACCTGCACTGCTGGACCCCAGGGCGATGGGGAGGCATATGTGTGGGAGGAGGACCCAGCTGCGTGGGTGACAGCTCCTTCGGGAAGGCCCACCTACCCACTGGTCTAATGGACACCAGGACTTCCCACTGTCCCCAGGCTGCCCTGCTCTCAGCCCCAGGCTGATGGCACCGACGGGGGAGCCCAACTCCTTCCAGTCTGACCCTCCTGCCTTTGCCTGGGGCCATGCCACTGCCACCAATCCTGTCACCCTGCGCCAGCACTGAGGGCAGATGGCACTGCTCTGATGGCCCGTGTGCGCTTCCGCTCCCCATGCCGTCACCAACATCGGTGGACTTCTCTCTGAACTCGGGCTCAGATCCCAATTTAGACGCCTGTCTGCTGCAACCCTGGGCTCTCGTGGCACCCTGAGTTCCCAGAGGAAGGTCCCGCCCAAGGTGACCACGGGTGAGATGATACGGCTCTGCACAGGACTCCTGACGCCCCAGCCAGGCCTCACCTCTCGGATCAGCTGCTTCTCGGCCTCCGTGTCATGCTGGGTCACGGGTGGGGACATCAGTCTCTCCTCAGAATCCACAGGATTTAGGAGCACCTGACTGGACAGCAGGGCTGGGAGGAAGCAGAAAGGAGGGGCTGTCACTAAGGGGACAGGGACTAAGCAAAGATCCAAGCTGACAATGACTTGTTTCCTCAAAAATACTTCCAGTAAAGAAGACGTGGTCCACGCACACAGTGGACACTATGCAGCCTGAGAAGAGAGGAAAGCCTGTCATTTGAGTCAACACAGATGGAACTAGAGGGGATTCAACTAAGTAATAAGTCAAAAGAAGAAAGATAGAGACCAGATGACCTCACTCACAGGTGGAATGTGAACACACAAAACAAAGGAACAGATGAAACAAAACCAGTCCTTGAACAGTTGCAACAGAACTGAGGTGACCGATAGGGACTGGGATGGGGGTGGGGGACAAGTGTGGCGGAGCCCTGGACAGTGGGGAAGAGCGCTGGTGACTTGGTGGAGAGTGGGTGAGGGTTTGCACAGGGCTCACATGCGCTGCCTCTGGTTCCTCGGGTAACAGAGCCACCAAACCTCTCAGTGGCCCTGCCCTCTCCATGCCACCACTTTCTAAGTCAGTGCCTCAGGGTGGAACGTGTGCTGATAACCAGGCCAGTGAAGTCACTACACCCACATGGGGAAGGGGTGGGAGGCGCCAGGAGCCCATGTGGACTGGCTAGTACGTCCCGCTCCCAGCTCTCTGCCCTGCCCTGCATGGTCACTGCCGCTGGAGCTGCCTATTCAGGAGGAGGGGACACGAGCAGGCCCCAGCCCGCAAGGCTGTCCTGATGACCCCAGTGGCTGCTGCTGGGCTGGGGAGCCGCTACCAAGCCTCCCCAACTCCTTCCTGGTGCCTCTTGCCAACCTTCCACCCAGCTTCCCCTAACCCACCTGTGGGGTGAGGTGGGTTGGGCTGGTCAAGAGGAGAGCACGTGCCAAAGTGGAGCCCCTCACCTGGTGCTCAAGACCTCCCCACTCCAGCCCCGGCCAGCCCTACGTGACCATCTCCCACCACCCTCCTCACCAGAGAGCCAGCAGAAGTACTGCGGACCCCAATGTACCTCACAATTCTGGGTGCCTTTACACTCTTGGGTCACTCGTTCTGTCTGTCGGAGGGGATTCTCCTCCTCCACGACTCTGCTCAGTCACCCCTCCTCTGCGAGGCCCTCCATGACTGACCACAGGCTTAGCCATGTGCTCCCTTCTGCCCAGCCGGGCCCTAGACACACATGTGGCCTGCTGGAGGGTCTTTCTCTTCAGGAGACCCAAAAGGCAGATCCTGGATTTGACACATCTCTGCATCACAGCGCCCAGCACAAGTCCATACACAGAAGGGCACTCAGTAAACTTTGGGTGATGCATGAATAGGTGAGTGGAAAGATAAGAGGATGGGTGACAGAGGACAGTGAATACACATGCGGGTGTGCTAATGGTAGGCTAGGTGGGGCAGGTGGGCAGAACAGGTGGATGGATGAGCGGGTTAGAAGGATGGGTGGGTGGGCAGATGGATAAATAAGGTAGTGGGATGATGAGCAGATGAATGAATGGGTAAATGGTGATGGATGGGTGGATGGACAGACGGACGGACAAATGGTTGGTTGCATGGATAAGGACAGGTATGTGGATGAATGAGTAAATGGTGATGGATGGGTGGATGGTAAGGATGGAAGGATGGGTGAGTAGGTGGATGATGGATGGATGAGTGGATGGATGAGTGGATGGATGGATGGATGGGTAGAAGGATGGGTGGGTGGATGGGTGGGTGGGTGGATGGATGGGTGGGTGGGTGGATGGATGGATGGGTGGGTGGATGGATGGATGGGTGGGTGGACGGATGGGTGGATGGGTGGAAGGATGGGTGGGTGTGTGGAAGGATGGATGGGTGGGTGGAAGGATGGGTGGGTGGGTGGATGGATGGGTGGGTGGAAGGATGGATGGATGGATGGATGGATGGATGGATGGCGAGGCTGGAAGGATGGATGAATGGGTAGATGAGAACACAGATGAAGGGGTGTGTGTATACTGACTTGATAGTGGGTGGAGAAGTAGATGAATGGACATATAGACTCAAGTTCTTTTGTGATTCCTTCCCCAGGGATTCTCAGTTAAAGACAATCTTGGCGTTCTCGGTTCATACCGGCCTGTGTACATTTGTGCTACAGGTATGGCTTCTAGCTGCCAGGTAACAGTGAAATGTCAGCGTGAGAGCCACAAACACAAGGTGCCCGCCTGGGAACGGGGTGGGACGCGGAGGGGGTCACCCCGCTGCTAGGCCCCACAGCCTCACAGCAGACAGAGACAGCAGACAGAGGTGGGGTGGCCGGGAGCGGGGAGAGCCTCAGCTGACGGGACAGGCCGGACACGGCAGCCTGGTCCTGGACGCGCCAGTGGGGCGGGGCCATCCAGACTGCGCGAGCTGCCCTCCCAGGAGCGGGGAGGTGGTGGGTGGCTGCTCACGGCCTAGCGGCCCAGCAGCAGGGGAGGGAAGGCGGAGGAAGAGCCCTTTGCCCTCGGCCCCGCCCGCCCACCCGTGCACCTGCCCGGCGCCCACCTGACAGGTGCGTGGGGCTCATCTGCTGCGCCAGGATGGCCCTGAGCTTCCTGATCTCCTCCTGGTACTCGCGCAGCAGGGCGTCCTTGGGGTCCTCGTTGATGCGCGGCTGGTTCTTGATGTTCTTGGCCCGGCTGGCGTAGCGCAGCGTGCTGAGCGTCTCGCCGTAGTTGCTGTCGGCGGGCGACAGGCAGGCCACCATCAGCGTCTTGGAGTTACCGCCCAGGGAGTCCTGCAGCAGCCGGGTCAGCTTCGAGTCGCGGTAGGGGATGTGCTTGCAGCGTCCGTCCACCAGGGCGGAGATGACGTTGCCCAGCGCCGACAGCGACAGGTTGATCTTCGTGGCCTCCTTGAGCCGCTCGCCTGTGGCGCCCGTCTTGGACTGCCGCTCGCTGCCCGCCAGGTCCACCAGGCTCAGCTTGCCTGCCCGGAGGTGGTCCTTGCCCCTCTCATCTGCGGGCGGGGCAAGGGGGCGAGTGAGCCCCTGGTGGCCTCACGACTGCAAGGGCCTCCTTCCTGCCTCCAGGACCCCTGTGCGTTCTGTGCCCGCCTTTCGGATGGGGAACCGAGGCTGGGAGGGGACATGGAGGTCACCTAGCTGGAATGACGGAGCTGAGAGCAAAACCAAGGCTGTCTGACTGCAGGGCAGGTGCCGACGTTCTTCCACTACCCCAGCGGCTGCTACGGACGGCCTGTGAGGCCGCTGCGGGGGCTGCGGGGATATGGCAGGTGTCAGGGAGTGTGTTCTTTAATGCAGAAACACTGGCTTTGGAGACCTGATCCCCTCCTAGTCCTACCTCCTGTTTGCTGTGTGACCTTGGCAGAACCATGAAGCTCTCTTAACCTCAATTCTCACATCAACAAAATAGCTAATATTTTCCCCACTCCAGTTGATTGTTGGGAGGGATAAGCTGAGACATTTTTACAGGGTCTGTACAGGGCCTGGCACACAGCAGGTGTTCCCGCTCAGCAGCCACCCAGTTCTGCAGACTGAGCTGTGCTGCAGGACAGACCCGGAGGGTAGGTGTGACAGGAGTCAGCATAGCTGGTGGCAGGGGCTCAGAGACAGAGTTTGGACACACAGACCAGGGAGGTGGGGGACTCAAATCTCAATTCTATCCCTTCATAACTGTGAAACTTGGAGAACGAACTTCACTGGATGCTGAGCATCAGTCTTTCTTACAGTAAAATAGGAATAGAAGGCCCAAGCTGAGGGGTTGTGAGGATGGAGCAGCTTGGGGTTGAGTCTGGCACACAGTAAGTGCTCATTAAATGACAGCTTACTGCTCCTAGCATGACTGATAATTCTTATCAGACTACACACCAGACTGCAGAGGGTTCCAAATGAGAAGGGCAAAGGAGGGGCAAAGGAGGGTCAAGGGAGGGAGGATGGTGGCAGCTTCCTCCTTAGTTTCCTGCTGGTGGAACCAGAATCAGTCCGGTTCTGCCCAGAGCACAGGACCCAAAGATAAGAAATTCAGCGGCGCGGATCCAGAAGAGGCTTGGACATGTGAGAGGCTCAATTCTTTCACACACACACACACACACACACACACACACACACACACACACAGAGGGACTTGGACGGCTATTGGAAAGCTCTACAGAATGACAGGAGCTGGAACTGGCTTGTCCCTTTCTCCCAGAGGTCTACTCCAGGGAAGCGAATCTGAGGACTTGACTTTAACAGGAGAAAGGGCTTCTGCCGCGTTTACATGCAGCATGAAAACTGAAAACCACTCAAACATCCTGGAGGGGACTGGTGAGGAGAGGGCTGCTGTCCTTCAGCCACCCCCAGGGCCAGGAAGATATGCAGTCTCCACGTAGGAAAACACTTAGTGATGATGGGACACAAAACGTGGGGAAAGAGCTAGAGTCAAGGCTGAGGCTTCAAGTGTGTTTAAAATCTTCATAGAAAAGGAAGGGTCCCAATAAAATATGCTTAAATGTGAAGTTAGTGGTTTCTGGATCATTTTCCTCTACCTTTCTCTAATTCCTCAATACCTTAGAGCTGATTTTATAGTGAAAATAATCAACATGTAAACTTTGGTAACTGCACTGTGGTGAGAGGCACTGGGCTCTGGAGGCCGGGGGAGAGCACACAGTGCTACACGTTCAGTGTCCTGGAAACCACGCGTAATATACAAAACAAAGAATAAAATCAATGAAGCTGCAAAAAGTTTGGTTCCAAACCCTTCTGCCAAGGTCAAGAAGCCCCCCACAAAGCCACTCCCTCCTGATCTGTCCCCGCCTTCCTTAATCTTGCCCCCAGTGAGGCTGTGACCCCACTAATGCCACTGTCTCTCCACCCCAGGACCCAGGCAGCCACCGCAGCTCTCGGGGGCTGGCCTGGGGCGGGGTCACCTCACAGGCTAGGCTTTGTGGAGGGAGGTCTCCAACAACAGGCCTTCGCTGTGGGTCAGGGATCTCTAGCTGGGCCAAGGCTGCTCTCTGGGGCCCTATTTGTGATGGACCACAAACTTGGAAACGGTGGCAGTTAGTGGGAAGGGTCCAGATGTTAATGAGACCTGGGTTCAGACACCAGAGCCACTGCTTAGAGACTGTGGACCATGAACAAGCTGGTCCTGTCCCTCTGAGTCTGTTTCCTCGTCTGCAAGGTGAGACTCAGAATGCCTGCACCAGGCCTGCAGTGGGGCGTCACTATCGGAAGCGCAGCTTGGCGTCCGACAGTCGCCAGAGGCATAGAGGCATTTCTTCCCTTCCCCTTTCCATTCTCAATAACTCATCCGGAAAGAGGCAAGTGTAAGATGACTGAAGGGGAGAGAGCTTTACAGGTCTGGGTGGTACACACTCTGGGGACAGAGACCCAGCTCTCTGACACTCGCAAGCAGTGTGATCATATTCCTGGGCTGCTAAGTGGGGATTATTAACATTCACCTCATGTTGCTGTAAGTAAAGGAGCTGATGCACATAAATTGGGTGGCACAGCCTGAGTGCCCGAGGGGTGCTGTCAGGGTTATTATTGGCGGTGGCGCTGCTTCTCCTGGGCCAAGTGCGGGCAGTGTCCGCGTGTTTCCTTGGCAGGGCCCCTATCTCCTCCCAGCCTCAGGGGGTCCCCTGGAGGCTCCGAGAGGCCAGGTGTGTTACCTCTCGGGCTGTCCGGCCCGGGGACCCCTGCCGACCCCACATACCCACAGCATAGATCTCGATGCTGATGGTGAAGATGGAGTGGGAGCGTGAGGAGTCTTTGTTCATCAGCGTGTAGCCGACCGAGCGGTTCTTCCAGCCCGTGTCCATGATGCGTTCACACTGGGCCACGCTGTGCACCGTGTGCATGGACAGCCCCTTCACGTAAACGCCCTTCTCTGGGTGCTCCTTCAGCTGCGGGGCAAGTGGGCGCTGCTGAGCAGAGTCCTCTGGGACTCGGGGAAGGGCCCAAACTCCCGCCACCTTTGTCCTCCTGCAGGGCAGGCGCCGCCCATCACCCCCAGCGGGCAGGGGTGGGTTTGACGGGGGCACCTGCCTCAAACCCACCCCTGCCTCCTTCTTGATGTAGAACCTCGGACCAGTGACTGTCTCTGGGCCTCGGCTTCCACCTCTGTAAATGGGGTGTGGTAAGGATCCAGCACACTAGGGCCCCTGCCATGCCTGGCACTGTGCCTGGCACACGGTAAATGCTCTGTAAAGCCAGCGGCTGTCTTCGCTGCTTGGAACGACTGTGAAGGCGCTTTGCATTCTGGGAGCTTCAGGAGGCTGACCTGAGGTCACCTACGCTCTGAGCGCCAATTTCTCCTTGGCCCTGTCCACGTGGCCCCCTCAGCGTGATGGCCGCAACAAGTGACAGCTTCTGCGTTCTCCAGCCTGCCTCCCTTGCAGCCACGTTGTGTGCTGCTGACACAGAGCTGTGAGGAGCAATGCTTCTCAAGTGTGAGAGCAAATAGAACTATCTGATGCGAGCAGGATGAATTAGGACAAAAATTGTCCGTCTGCTGGTCCGAGGCACAGAAGGTTCAGCTGCTTTGCTCCTGGCAGTTTGGGGGTGTTCAGGGGGGCAGACTCCTGCGGCAAGGGGGTGGGGGTGAGGAGGGGCAGAGACTGTACTGTGGAGAAGCAGCCAGACCCAGCCTGAAGCAGGCAAGCAACTGAGACACAGAGAGGTGAGGTCATTAGTTGAAGGTCATGGATCTATTACTGACAGGGCAGCAATGGGGTCACAGGCAAGTGGAAGACTCTAGGGACAAGGCGGGGCTGGGAGAGCCTGGTGCATCCTGTAGGAATGAAGCCTGAAACAACAAAGCGCTGACTTGACCCAGGAGGTGCTACGGAGATGGAGCACAAAGGACAGCCGGAGACCCTGCACAGCGGCAGGACTGAAGCTCACCGGGACCAAGTAGGCCTGGGGCCTCCTGCACCTGACCGTGTGCCCTCAGAGCTGCCTGTTCCCATCACCCCGCACCCAGCGCCCCACCTGCACACAGTGGCCCCCGGCAAATGCCCCGAGCCAAGGAGGAATGCCGTTTCCTAGTTAGTCCATCACACCCACGTTAGAAACCAATTGCCACTTGCCAGTTAGGGAAGGTGGGGAAGTCAGATGGCCTCTCTAGGCCTCGGTTTCTCATCTGGGAAACGGGGATAATAAATCTCATCTGCAAGACTTTGCAAGGAGAGGGTAGAAAAAGTTCAGCTGGTACGTGGAAGGGGCTCAGTGAACACGGGTCGTGAAGGGGATGAGGGTGGGTGTCTGGGCCTGAGCAACTGTAGGGGCAGGAAAAAGCTCAATGGGGCAACCACTCCCTGCAGGGGTCTCCCACCAGCCCTATTTATAGGCACAGATGGCCTGTCCCCCACCTGGTGATCTCCCTCTCCTGGCGATGCCCGCCCCAGCTCAAGCTGAGTGATGGATGCCAGCTGGGCTCTGTTCCCTGGTAACCGCTCCTCTCCGCTGGCTGCCAGGTCACCATGACAACCAGTGAGGAGGCAGCCACAGGAAGGCAGGTGGAGCCAGGAAACGCTGCCCTGGAGAGGGGTTCCTGAAGGCTGGGATCCTGGGGCCCTGGCTGAGTCCCGGGTTGGGGTCCCTGATGGTGGCTCTTGGTGGCTGGAGTAGGGACTGCTTTCCAAAATCTCTTGTGGACCTAGCTGGGCCGACAACCTCTGATTACAACCACCAGCCCATGTCCAGCACAGGCTCGGGCCTTGCACCGGGCAGCCTGGCCACCTGGGTTCAGACCCAGTCCCCACCTTTTACTGTGGGCCCCTGGGCTGATCTTCCCAAGGCACACTGGGCCTCGTTTCCCAGTCTGTAACAAAGGAGAACAGCACCTTCTGCGGAGGCTGAGATGAGGCTCCCGGGGGAACCCGCTGCACCTCCCCCAGGAGGCAGCACATCAAAAGCCAGCAGCACCCACGGGGAGTGTGGGGGTGCATCTGTCCCTGACAACCACCCCCACCGCCCCTTGCAGCCTAACTCACCCAGCCAGAGGTCAGCAGCCCAGCTGGGGCACGCGCATGCAGCTGCTGGCCCCGGGCCGCTTAGGGCTTGGGTGATGGAGGCCCTTTCAGGTTCCGCGGTACTGAGGAAGGCGAGGAACCCGGTGGGGTTAGGAGGGGCTCTGACCCTGCAGGCTGGCTGTTCAGGGCTGACACGTGGGAGCGGCTCCCTGTACCTCCCTCTTCCCCCCATTTCCCTGTCTGAGGGCTGAGCTGTGCTCCAGCTCCAGGTGGGCGGCTGGAGGTGCGTGTACAGACAGGGCAAAGCGCTGCTGGAATCCTGAGAGCAGAGAGGAGGTGCCTGTCTGGAGGGCCTGGGGGAGTGGATCTCAGACAGGGAGAGTTCACACCCCTAGGGACCTGCATGTGTCCCAGCGCCTGGCACCCGCCAGGTCTTCCCAATGAGTCCTTGATGAATGAGTGACTCAACGGAAGGACACCCCTCCCTCAGCTGGGCCCCCGCTGCTGGCTTCTTACTGCCCTGGGACTTATTTCCTGTCTCTCTGAAAGTGGAAAATATTGGGACACAAAATCTGACCACCCAGAACCAGTAGCATCACTAGTGATTTGCTGTGTGACCTTGGCCAAGTCCCTTCCCCTCTTCAGGACTTCATTTCACCATCTGTACCAGAAAGGGTTGGAGTAGAAGCTCCTGAAGAATCTGGCTCCGCTCTTCAGGAGTTTTCCACTACAAACCCGTGCCTTAGAGAGCCACTTCCTGGGGCCTGGTTCGTCCGGCGGGGCTGTAGAGTGGTCACCAAAGAGGAATTCACAGTCCCCCAAGTAAAGCCAGGGCGAGTGGGACTCTCAGGGCAAGTGGGGGAAGGTGGGAGCTGAGCAGGGGACAGTCCTGCCCCCATGTGGATGGGAGGTGGGAACCAGGTGAGTCCAACATCCTGATCAATCAAGAGGGAGGGTCAGGGGATTGGGGCAGCGGCAGCCCCTCTGTCTGGTTCTGCATGCCCCCCTCAAGGCTGTTGTGGGGTTGTCCTCAGTTTAAGCAGTTCAGGTCACAGAAAATGTCCACCCCTGACTCTGGATTCCTAGCTCAGTGGCCTCAGGCAAATCCCTCCTCGTCCCAACCTAGTTCCTCTTCCATAAACGGACACTCCCCTTAGCAGCCTCTGGGGTTGATGCCCTCTAAGGCCTGATACTCTCTAACTCCAGCATCCTGACTCTGAAGGTGGACCCAGCCCCAACACAGGTGTGGGCCTCCAGGGAGGGGTCAGCTGCTCAGTGAGAGAAGCAGCACCAGAGCTGGGGGAGCAGCCTCCAGCCTTCTGGACGCTGTGAGTCCACCTCCCCTCAGCCGGCCTCTCCTCCATGGGCCAGGCCAGGCCCACGAAGCATGCCAAGAGTCCCAGACATGCTGACTCTCGGGGGACATCACCACGGTCTCACACTAAGGTGAAGGTCCACGGTCCCAGACCACTGACTGGTGTCCAGTTCTAGCAGGTCACTTGATCTTACTGAGCTCCCCAAGGGGTCAGCCAAGTTCTGCCTGACTTAACAGAACCCTGAAAGCATCTAATTCGCTTCACCCTGCTGGGAAATGATGTTCTCAATTCTAACTTTAGCCTCAGGAGGCTGAGGATAGTTGACAAACATGTGAATGCTCATGACCAGCTGAGTCAGACCCCCGTCTTCTGTGGTGAACTTCCCGTCGGTCTCTGACTCGTTCTTCCAAGGGCTCCCCTCTGCAACGCCCTGTCACATTACTGAAGCCCAGTCACATGAAGTAGCTCACACGCTGAGACCTGCTGTGCACTAGCTCTGCTCAGCAGCTCACCCTCATCACCCTCTTCAGTCCTCACAAAAACCTGATGAGGTCATAGCACCAGTCCTGGGCATCCCCAGTCTGGCCTCCATTCAGCGAGAAACAAGGTCCCAGAGTCTGAGCCCAGCAGCAGCAGTGAAAGCAGTTGCCAGAGACTCAGGACCTCAGAGTCAATGAACCTGGGTTCAAATCCAGTTTCATCTGTGTGAAATTTGGGCAAGAATATATCAAAGGAAAAGATTCTAGATTTAAAACTGGGCAGTCCCCCATGTTTATTGCAGCCCTATTCACAATAGCTAAGAGCTGGAGACCACCTAAGTGCCCAACGTCAGATGAATGATAAAGCTGTGGTGCATAAACACAGTGGACACTACGCAGCCCTGAGAAGAGATGAAACCCTGTCACTGGAATCAACCTAAAGGGGAAAGCGAAACAAGTTAAAAGAAGATAGATGGAGACCAGATGACCTCACTCACAGGTCGACTGTGAATAGACAAAGGTACAGACTAAACAAAAACCAACCCTTGGACAGTGGCCATAGAACTGGGGTGACCAACAGGGAACAGGGTGGGGTAGTGGGGCACAGTGCAATGGACAAGGAAGAAGAGGGGTGCACTGTCATGTGTTTGAGAACAGGGAGCCTGCCTTTACAGGTAAAGTGAAGTTACATCAATAAATATTCAACTAAGGGAAAAAGGAGCTTGTGCTGTAGGGTCTGGCCACTTGGGCTCAGATCCCGTCTCGAATCCTCGACTCTGCTCCCCGCCTGCCTGTGGGGCTGCACGCACCTGCAGCTTCTGTTTGGCGTCGGCCCCCAGCAGGTCGCGGACATCCTCGTTGTAGATCTCCAGATAGGAGGCCCGCACCAGGAACTTGGTGTTCTCTGCACACTGCGGGGTACACAGAGCAGGGAGCTGAGCGCCTGCTGCCGGCCCGACAGCGCCCAAGCCCGTGCAGCCGGGACATTGCAGGGGACATCACAGCAGGAGGGCCACCCAGGCGAGAGGCATTTCCAACCCCGCCTGGTTCCACTTCTCAGAGTGGCCTCCTCGTCACACCGCTGTTGTCTAATGCTCGCTCTACATGTTTCGTGGGGAGGGAGACGGGGAAGGCCTCCCATTTTTCAGGTAGAGGAGTTGAGGCCACAGGTAAGGCCTGGACCAAGCGCTGGCTGGGGCTGATCCCTGTGACTTGATATCCGTGTGGGTCACTGGAGGCCTGGGAGCCCGGGCTCTGCAACTGGCTAGTCCCTCCAGGCCCTGCTGCGTCCCTTCCCAGATGCAGGAATCTCTGCATTGTCACCAGTGGTCACCTGGGGACTCCCACCTGCAGCCTGGTATCAGATAGCCAGTCTTGGCCCAGCCTCTAAGGGTTCCAAGTCTCGGCACCCCAACCTCGAAAATGGGGCTAAGAGTTCGCTCCTGGGCCTGGGTGGGCGTTCAGTGAGGTACCCTGTACGTGGCTCGGTCTGAAGTAACTGCGCAGGAGAAAGGGAAGCTCTGATGTCACAGCACTTCTTGGGCCAGTGCTTGGGTGCCTGTGTGTGTCTACAGGAAAGGTTCAATGAAACGTTAAAATCCAAAATGGCAGGAGGGAAACCATGGACCTGGAAGGCAGAATTCTCGAAGTTCTTCTCCCATCACCGTTTCAGAAGCGAGAGCCTGTCTCCGCTCATCGGTGCCGATCCAGGGCACTCAGGGAGCCCACAGGCCCGCACGCAGCCCCCCGTCCTCCTCAAGGCCCGTACCTGAACACTCTCGAACACGTGCTCGAAGGCTCTGGGGATGACGCCTCTCTGGGAGGGCGGGTCTGGCCGGCCCTGCATGGTGAAGGACTTCCCGCTGCCCGTCTGGCCGTAGGCGAAAATGGTGCCGTTGTAACCCTCGGTGACTCCCTGGGGGAGGACCCAAGCACCTGTTCAGCTGGTCAGGCCCAGGACTGCAGGTGGCCCCCCAGACCTCCCACCACGCCGGCTCTGGACTGGGATGGGCCAGGAAGACATGGAGAGGTCAGCTCTGTCCTCGAGTTCACTGTGGGGAAGGAGACCGTGCCCACGCGTGGTTAAGAGGCTGTGCCGCAGAGCCTGGCCATCTGGGTTCAAATCCGGTCTCCACTGACTGTGCCCTTGGGGGTCTGACTGAGGTGCGTGGAGCCTCAGTTTCCCCATCGGTGATAAAGGTCAGAACAGCACCTCCTGCCAAGCTGTGGTGAAGTTCACAGGGGAGTCACTCCCCGCACTGACACGTAAGTGCTGGCGCAGAGGTGCTCACAGAAAGTCTGCCTGCGTGTGGGGGAGACAGGCGCACACGTGCTCCTGGTACCGGCGAGGGGTGGGGTGAGCGCAGTGACAGAAGTTTAGGTGACAGGTGAGGACAGGGAGTGCAAAGAGGGGAGGCGGTGTGGGGAGAACCAGCGAAGCTTCAGCGCCCTCGAGCTGGGGGAGCTGAGAGGATGGACTTGACTCTGACAGGTGACAGGAAGGGGAAGGCAGTCCAGGATGAGGGGACACGGAGAGATGAGGGGCTGAGAGTAGGTGCAGCGGGGTGAGGAGGAGGCAAGATGAGGTGGGAAGGGAGACGGGAGGCGAGCGGGGTAGCAGCCCATAGAGTCATTCTTCGCACGTGGATGCGTCCCTCCATTTGGTAGGTTCTAACTGTCTTCTCTGCTGGCACTGTGGTCTGACTCGGACGGTGCATGAACCAGGTGGCTGGTTCCCATGATCCCAGTCCCCGCCCTCACACAGCCCCAATGTCGCAAATTCTAGAAGTCAGAATGGGAGAGGGAGAACCATGTCAGACCGTGAACCCAGTCCCCTGGGGCCATACGACAGCTACACCAGGTCCCACGGCAAAGACCCACCCGAATCCAGCATGGACTTAGGGTCCCCAGGGAACTGCAGGACTGAAGTCAGGATTCACTGCTTCTCAGGGGGACAGGACTCGTTTTCATGGCTGAACTGAAGCCCTGACCACCGAGTGGCTGCCTGCAGCTCATCAGAGGTCTGGGGGCCCGAACACAGGGCGGGGCCTGTCCCTGGGGAGGTCACCCAACGGGGAGCCACGCTGGGCTCCTGAGAGTTGGGGAAACACGAAGTCCCAGGAACAGGATGGCACCGCTTCAAGAGTGTCGACACCACCTAAACCTGGAGAAGGGATTCTCTACAGAAACAAGCACAAGCCATGCCGTCTAACAGGACAGACGAGGCCACACGACAGATGTGTAACCGAGGCACTGAATGAATGAATTTCTTTTAAATTCATACACACTTAGAAACCAAGGCAGTGTAAAAAAAACCTTCCATTAAACGCCACTTTATTTTTTGTGTTTCATTTGATTTTAACCGTCGACACTACATCTGAATGGAGAGGCGCTGAGTGTGAACACACACCAGGTTTCAGAGACTTTTGCGAAGAGTGCAAAACAGCTCACTAGGAGTTACTACATGACGACAATAAACTCTGTTATGATATTTTCTAGAAATGATATTGTGAACATTCTAAGTCAAATGTATTATTAAAATTAATTTCACCTGTTTCCTTTCACATTTTAAAATGTAGCTCTTAGAAAACTTTAATGTATATGATGAGAAATAGTTGAAAATAATAAATAACAAGATGTTCCTGAACATAGAAAACTATTTAACACGGTCTTAGAGAGACGATTATACAATAGAGGTGACAATTTGAATCTGGGATTTGAAAGATAAAGGATTTGCGCTGATAGATCCAAGGAGTAAATGGTTTTTTTTGGAAGACACACCATATCAAAGGGACTGAGGAAAAAGAGAACATAATGGTCCCATTACAGCTGCTCTGGAAAGCATTACTCTGTCCTAGCCATGGGTGGTTATTTAAATGGAACAATTCAAGTGGCATAAATTAAAATTCAGTTCCTTGGTATGCCCTGGTGGAATAGCAGTTAGGTCCACCACCTCCGGTAGAGCGCAGTCCACATATACTCTGAGGACCCAGGTTCGCATCCTGGGTCAGGAGGAACAACCAAGATGAACTACTAAATAAAATAAATAAAACACTTCCTCCTCTCTCTCCCTGCCTGCCTGCTCACCTTTATTCCTGCCTGCACCTTTCTGAAAAAAAAAAACAACTCACTTCCTCAGTAGCACTCACTTCATTTCAAGAACTCATGCCACACGTGACTGTCAGACAATCCAAGGACAGAACGTCACCAACACAGAAGGGTCTACAGAATGGCACTGTAGCGCAAAACAATTTTACAGGCACTTTTAAGACAAAACATAGATTTCCAAAGTTTCACACATGAATGGTTCCTACCTCCAGGTCAGCAAGCTCCCTGGTTCTGCCCTATTAGTTACTAAGTGATTTGCATGAAACCAGCCAGCACACCTACTGAAACTGCCCCGAAAGGCGGTTGTCCCAAGTTGCCTCCTGGCCGTTCTCTGGGCTTCCCAAACCAACAGTTCTACGTCACAGCCAGGGGCCAAGTCTATGGATTCTGTCCCATTGACATCCTACTGTTTTCAGTCTGGACATGGCAGCAGCCCTAGGGCCTGACCCCAGGTTAAGCTGGGGTCATCGGAGGTGACTCTAAGGCTCTGTGTGTGCAGGGGAGGGGGGGACGGCAAAGCCACTGGCTGAGAAAGAGCTCACAGAGCAGGCAACAGGTGGGTGTGGAGGGGAGCAGCTCGGGCGCGGGCAGGCTGAGTCCAGAGTGGCAGGGAGGCTGGCATGACGAGCACCCAGGAGGGTCCAAGAGATGGCCTAGTATGAGGTCAGGAACAGAGCCCAGATACAAGGGGCAGAGAAGGGAAGGAAGGGAAAGGGCGGAAGCGGGCAGTCAGGAGTACTAGGAGCATCTTGCAGTGGGACCTTGCAGTGGGAGCTGAGGGGAAGACCTCCTGGCGGTGGTTCTGGCCCTAAAGGTACAGCCACTCCCAGCTCAGAACCCCCAAGTGTGAGCATATGATTTACCTGCTGCTCACTCAGTGGGAGGCACCGTGCTGGGAACAAAGCCACCCTCAACTCATTCTGCGGCACTGCAGGCCTCAGTTTCCCCATCAGGAAGGATGAGTCCAACTCTACACGTGTTCATGGAGTCTGGTGGAGATCTCTATGCCAGTCTCCACCTTTCCTCCACTTTCTAGTCTTGCTGACTCCTCTCCTTCAGGTCTCAGCTTAGAAACCACCACTTTCAGGAAGCCCTCCCAGGTTTCCCCTTCCAACCCAGGTTTCTAGCCTTCTCTGCTGCCAAAGCTGTGTGTCCTCACCCCCAATACCCGGGTCTCTCTTCCCACTCATCACCCTATTACCCTAGATCACAGCTATGAGCTTAGCCCCTCCATCTGCCTGTGAGCTTCCAAGCCTCATTCAGGGCAGCACTCCCACATGCCTAGGATGGCCTGCATTGAGGTGCTATTTGACAGCTGAATGAATCAATGAAAATGAATAGATGCCATGTTGAATTTGCGGCTTCTTGGGATGTCAGGGACAGGAGTCTGACAGAGCCCCAAACGGCAGTGAACTTGGGGCAGAGGGATAGCTGGAGGAGAGGGTTGATGGAGCCAATGTGTCCTGTGTCTCCTGCTCTGGGCTAGGGCTTCTTGAGGCTGCTGACAAAGCAAGCTTGCTCAGGGCATTCCTTCCAGAATGAGGAGGGGACGAGCCCTACCCCACAGGCAGGACTGAGGAGAGGAGGTCAGGCCAAGGTAGAACTCAGTCTTGGAATCTTCACCTCTCTGAGGGGCTGACCCTGGACAACAGAGCCAGATGGCTGGAAGCTTCAGGGAAGCTGACTGATTCACTGTGACAATGGTCTTCCAGGAACCAAGAAGCAAAGGTGCAACAGGCTGCTTTGGGGAGAGTGAGCTCCTGTCACTGGTAGAGGTTCAAGGACTGGTATGGGAGGGAGCTACACCAGACTACCCCGGGGGGTCCCTTCCAGGTTGGACTTCAGGATGGGGGAGGGCACCCTGACCATCCCCAGCCAGGGACTACCCGATGGAGAGAACGGGGCATCATCTCAGGTCCAGCCCTGACCCCTGGCCAGCTCGGCCTCAGAGGCCTGGATCCGCTCCAGGGCTTGACTGAGTCTTCTGGAAGTAGGGGAGCAGTCAAGGGAAGCATGCCCAGGGCTGTCCACCAGCCTGGCAGCCAACGCTAAAAGGGTTCCATGTCACATCTATTTTGGAAACACTGGATGAAATAAGTCAAAGGAGTTTCTTTGCAGCAGGACTCCCAGAGCCCGAGAACCCGCATGTGACGGGAGGTGGGTACAGCATTGCCCAGCTTTTCCTTTCTCGGGAGCAAGCTGGGACGTCTCACTAGAAACGGCTCCGAACAGGTGGGAGGTGTTGGTAGAAAGGAACAAGCCCTTGGCCTGGAGACAGGAGCTGTAACTCCAGCCCCCGCCCTGTGGCGTGTCGCCTACCACATTTCCTTACGTGGGCCGCCACCAGCTCTGCGCTGTGACTGCCTTTCGGTGAGGGAGCTCACACTTGCTCCCTCGTGGGAGTGCTCTGGCAAGCAAATGCCCATGAAGTGTGAGGCCCTGCCGTCCCTTTCCTTAGCGGCTAAGAAGATAAAGGACTTCCATTCCTCCGCGACAGAGGATGGGCCAGCAGCCCTGTCTCTGCAGCAGCAGGGACTGAGAAGTCCCCACCCCAGGCTGGGACCTGCCAGCTTACCTCCAGAAGCCGGAGGGAGGATGAAGGGAGGATTCTGGGAGCTGACGGGGAAAGCAGAGGCCAGGGCCTGGCAAGAGAAGGAGGGGATCCTGAGAGGAAGTGGCTGGGCCTTTCAGAGAAGTGTAAATGTGCCCCCACGAAATTGGGGGCAAGTGGTCTTGGTGGCTGGAGCTCTTGCAGGAAGGGGGCTGGAGGGGGTGAGGGTCGCCGGGCACTAGGCCACTGAGACTTGGAGGCCACATTATGGGTGGGTTCCAGCCGTCTCCTGCTGCAGCGGTTAAGGCAACCACCTCCTAAGGAGTGCGGCCACATGTGACCCAAGGACCCCCGGGTTCGAGTCCCAGAGTCAGAGGGAACAGCCAACGTGCTCTGCCAAACACAGAGTGCTCCCTCCTCTCTCTCCCTGCCTGCCTGCCTGCTCACCTCCAGTCCTGCCGGCACCTTGCCTTCTTCAAAAAGTTTTACGTCTTCAGACCAACCCACTGGGCTCCACCTGGGCCCCTCCAGAAGGGCGCGCCCGCCGACTTGGGGGCATGTCGCCCCTTCAGGTCCCGGGGCGCGGGCGCCTCACCTCCACCAGCGGGTAGGCGATCTCGTTGTAGATCTGCTCGGTGACGTGCTCCATGTGGTAGGCGCCGTCGAAGGTGAACTGCTTGGGAGGCTCGTGGGCGGCGGCCGGGTTCTGGATGAAGCACTGGCCGCGCGCACAGTCCACCGTCACCACCGGCTGGCAGTTCAGCTCCCGCTCCCGCTGGTTCAGGGGGCGGCAGCGCACCACCACCTTCACAGACTCGGCGGCCATGGCGGCGCGGGGGGACCCCCGGGGCGGCCGCAGGAGAAGGGCGCGAGCAGGGCCGGAGCCGCGGTCCCCGCTCCTCCCGCACCCAGGCTCGCCCGCCCCTGAGGCCCGGCCGGCCGGGGAGAGGGGTACGCGCTGCAGGAGCCGCAGGGCCGGAGCCCCAGAGCCGCCCGGCGCCGGCCGCCCGCACGCACGCACGCTCTCCTGGCGGCGTACGCGGTTGCTGGGCAACGCCCGTGGCGTCACAGCCGGCGGCTCGGGGAACGTCGGCGCGTTCTCCGCACGGTCGCGGGGAGCCGGGCCCCGACCGCCGGCGGGCGTCCGGCGGGCGCGGAGGTCCGGCGCTGGCGTTGCAGCAGCGTCGCTCGCTGCGTGCCAGGGTCTTCACAGCCCTTATCTGCTGCAACCTCACAGTTCACAGAGGTGAAGTAACTGGCCAGAGGTTGCCCAGCCAGGACAGGGAGGCCAGGCTGGACTCCACCTGATAAGAAAGGGGAGCCCTCACGAGGGGGCTGGAGACCCACTGAGGAAGACAACAGGCCCTTGTGCATCCCGGTGACGGCACTCCAGACAGCAGAACTTCCTTCTCGTGCCACCCCTTGTGTATTCTAAACTCTAGATTTAAAAAAAAAAAAAAAAAATACTTCGAGAGCAAAGTCTTTTGCTTAGAGTTGCTGCCTGTTTTCTGGCTCAGCCTAAGTCCATCCAGGTAGAATAGTGGTTGCCACACCTCCTCAGGCACTATGACAGGCGTAAGGAGTCAGCCCCACGCATGCCCTCCTGGAGTCTACAGTCCAATATCCAGGGGACGCTGGAAACAATAGCCCACAAACAAAAATCCCATTAGCGAAAGAGTAATTACAAATGAAGCAACCAGTTCTATAGAATTATCTACCAAGAAAGCTTCACCAGCCTGGTGAAGAATAGGGATGTTCAGATAGGTTTCCCAGGACTGACAGGAGTGGGATGGTTAAGACTGAGGAGTCAGGTGCTCCGTGTGGCTCAGGTGGTTGAGACAACTAAGGTGCAGACTATGTAAAGTCCAAGGACCTGGGTTCAAAATCAGGGTGATGTGGGATGGGAAGGGCCATCCCCAAAAAAATTTCAGTTAACTAGGCAAAGGAAGGGGAAGAGGACAAAGAGATTTATCCAGGCTGTGCAAAGGTCCTGGGGCATGTTGCAGGAGCAGAGGAAAGCCTGAGTTGTCAAGCAGAAGGACTTGAGTCTCTTCCCTGGAGGAAATACCCACTGATGGTCTTAAGCAAGAGATACATGATTTGAATAAATCTACCTGAATACTTCAGGGCAACCTGAGTCCCTGAGGACAAGATCTTTGGTTCGTCATTCAGTACCAGCCCATGAGATGTTTGCCAAATGAAAACAAAATAGTCAAACTGGACAAAGACTTTGCCTTTCACAGAAAAACTCTGTACTAGACAATCTGAAGAAATGCATTTTATTTGTCTCAAATCCACACAGTAAGGAGCGCTGGGCAGTCCAGGGGGGTGCTGGTTGGTACAAAGGGAAACAGACCTCAATGAAGACATCAAGCCTGCTCACACATGGGTCTAGTTGTGCCATGTGGTGACTGACTGCTGTGCAGAGGGCAGTGCTTTGGCAACATTCCTGATACCCACCCCTCAGAGCGGTAAGCTATGGCCTAAGCCAGGTCTTCTTAAAAGTATAACTCCTGTTGTAAGCCTGGGTACTGTGTCCCAGGCTCCCACTGTGGTTCCCGTGAGCCCCAAAGGGCAGCTCCTTCCTATTCCTATTCCTCCACAAGAGTGACAAGGCCCCTAACCCAGGTCATTTTCGGGGGGGTGTGGGATGTTGTAAGCTGGGAACACTAGATCTGAACTTGTTTCTCTTCTGTCAGGGCTCCCCTCTTGCTTCCAGGAATCCAAAATCGGTTGCCTTCAAGGCACTGAAGTCACTGCACTCCCCAGATGGGGCAGCCCCCAGACTCGCGAACCGCCTCTGCCTCAGGAGCTGAGGTTCACCCAAAGTGAACTTGCTCCCCAACTTAAGTCAGTGGACGCATATCTGCCTGTGACATACATTTCTAAGGGGATGCCGCTACTTGTCAGTCACCACAGGGTCATCGACTTAGGTGTGAATTGTTTCCCTGGCCCCGTACTGCCCGCTAATGCTAAGCCCCCTCTGGCGGGGTCTACATCAGCTCTGCTTCTGGATGGTTCTGCTCTGCTCCCGTCCCCAATTAGGCAGGCCTGGGGAGGGGGCCCCTGACAGCCAGGGTCGGTACTGCGTTAAAGGAAATGGCAGCATGGGGTGGGTTTTTCCAGAGACAGGTAAACTTAGCCTGTGGCCTGCAGGAGGAGTGGCAGGCCCTGGTCCCCTTCTAATCCTGCAGTTCATAACAGCTCCTCCTAATTAAAGTGCTAAAGGAAAGGAGCCAAGAGGAGGGGTATGTGTGTGTGTGTTGGAGGTTGTCGTGTGTATGCGGGGGACGAGGCTGGGACATCCCTTCCTTCCAACACAGCAGGCATCGCAACCCTATGGCATTGAGTGGAGACAAAGCAGCCTTCCTAAGCAGCACCGAGATGCTCTGTCCTGTCTGCAGGCTCATGGCCTTCAGTGCACACGGGCTTTGGATGGCAGGGTTTGCCATCCTGTTCTTCCTGCAGCACCCTAATCCCCATTCCTCAGAACTCAAGAGAAGAGTCTGTAACCTCAGATGACATGAGGCAAGAACTGTGCCCTCTTCAGCTGCCTGCGTGTCGCCTGGCCCAGCAGCTATACCCATGAGCTCTACCAAGCCATCCCGGCTCTTGCTCATTGAGGGTAGCTCACCACCAGGACTGCCCCAAAGGAGAACTAACTCTTGCCTCCCCAAAACCCTTGTGTCAGGTCAACTTCCGGATGGTGACTTGATAGGACGCACTTTCAGGTCGCTCCCCACAGACATCGAAAAAAGCAAATCACCTATTTTCCTGAGAAACACCAAGAAACGACTGGCACTTCAGCTGGAGACAGAACACGCAGAGTGGTTCTGAGCTAAACCGCAGATTTGAATTTAGGACAGAGCTCAGGGGTCTCCGGATGCGCGGTGGGCAAAGGCTGGGGATTTTGGGACCAGCTGTGGCGCACCGAGAGTCGGGCCCAGTGGGGCTGAGACGCAGAGACAAGGAGGTCCAACTTGAGAGGCGGTGAAAGGAGAGACAGCGCACCCAGAGCTGAGCTGGAGCCCTTGTGGTGAAATTGCACTGGGCGCTGCCATAACTGGAAATCAGCCAAATCAAACCCCTCCCACAACCATTTCATTCCAGAGCCAGAGCCTGGGGTCCACTGAGAGAAATCCTGCCCACCGCACATCCGCCCACTGGAAATCCCGCCCATGGGATGCCCCACCCCCTGGATTACAGCGAGAAGGCAGTCCCAAGCCTCAGTGATACCCACCAGCGCCACCTTGTGGGTAGAGGCAAAACTGCAGACTGCCAATTGAGCAAGTCAAACCTAAGCTAAGCAACGCCAGGGAAACTGAACCCTCAGAAATATAAACAGGATGCTGGATAGAGCAAAGGTGCAGAGAAATATATGTGAAATGATGGATCCAGAAACCCAAGGGAAAATCTGAATACAGCAGATGTATGTAAATTACCTGAAGAGGAATTTAGGGTAACAGTGATTAACGTACTCATGGGAATCCAGAAATCAGTAGAGGCAGTAAACGAGAATGTCAGGAAGTAAAGAGACGAATTAAAACAAGACATCAAACAGGTAAGAGACATGATGACTGAATTAAAGAACTCAATTGGGGGGCTCACCAACAGGATGAATGAAGCTTCCAACAGAATCAGTGATCGGGAAGACAGGACAGAGGAACTCAATCAAGCAAACCAGCAAAGAGATAAAAAAAAAAGATTCAAAGAATCGAAGACAGCATTGGAGACCTCTGGGATAACATCAAAAGGAACAACATTTGCATCATACAGGTCCCAGAATAAGTGAGAGAAAAGGGGGCAGAAACTATATTTGAAGAAATAATAGATGAGAACTTCCCCAATGTGAAGAATGAAGCAAGCTCCAGATCCAGGAAGCTCAAGGAGTTCCTAATAAAAGAAACCCAAACAGAAATACACCTAGACACATCATCATAAAAATGTCAAAAATACAAGATAAAAAAAGACCATTAAAAGCAGCCAGAGAAAAACATGTCACATACAGAGGAGGCCCCATGAGATTGTCAGCGGACTTCTCAAATGAAACTCTACAGGCCAGAAGGGACTGGCATAAAATATTGAAAGTGCTGAAAGAGAAGGAGTTTTAACCTAGGATACTATACCCAGTAAGATTATCATTCAGAACTGAAGGAATGATAAAACCCTTTTCTGTCAAGCAAAAGTTAAGGGAGTACATCACCACAGAACCAGCTTTGCAAAAAATATTAAAGGATGCTCTATAAAGCATAAAGATACCACACAGAAAAACAGTAAGAGCGTAAATACACCATAGTGGGTGTCATCTGCCAGCCTTGATCAAATTAAAACCTCCAGCACAGCTTCTTGCTTCCCGTCCTTGTTCATCAGCACAACTCATCAACAACCCGACGGAAGTGTCTCTTTCTTGCCTGCCAGCTTCCGTGGATTTTCCATGAACTAGTCCTGACCGAAGACAACACCGTGACTTTCTTCACCAACAATAGACAACAACTACACCTTCTCCAGATGACCAGAATCCCAACCTAAGGGAGAGGTTCCATCTTTTCAACATGTTCCTCTTCGATACTCAGCTCTCATTCCCAGGGTGCATTTTTGGGTACTTAACCCCTTCATAGTGCCCCAATAAAATTCACAATTATATGTAAATTTTCCATGTTTTCATTTAAAAAAAAAATAAAAGGAAGACAAAACCCTTGTGTCTCATGGCCTGTATTAAGAGCTCTCCAGAGACTCCCAGTCAGGGCCCCAAGCGGGCCTCTCTCGGAGAGGGCTATGCCTCTGTTGTGAGCAAACCTTCCAGGAACCTCCTGGGAGGGCTTTCCTCCGAGGAGCAAAGTAAAGCCCTGAGACAAGCTTCTGAAGTCCCCCAGCAGTTCACAGAAGCCAGGAGCATCGCCTGGCCCCTGCAGTCTCAGCAGGTCCCTTGTTCTGTGTGAAGCCACAGACAGACCCCAAGCCCTTAGGATCCCCCCACGGACAGGGAATGATGGAAGACTGGTCCAAAGGGTGGCGTGACTGAATGGAAATGGTGACCACTGGGGTGGAAGAAGGGCAGAGCATCCTGCTGAGGCCCAGGAGCCAGAGTGAGGCAGGGCCTGTGGGCGTGGCGCCTGGCCTCCTAGCCCAGGCCCTGCAGTTCTGCCTCAGACTTGGCATGACTAAGGGGCCGGAGTGTCCGGGGAGGCCTGCCCTCAGGCCCACAGTCCTGCTCCTCGTAGCTGGGATTCAGACGGCCCACGTCGAGGGAGCAGAAGAGGCTGCGCTCCATCCCAGCGTGGTGCTCCACCAGGGCCTCCAGGCTGGGGAACTCGGCAGGCAGGTGCTAGGGGAGGACAGGGCTTCAGCTCCAGGTCTCCCTTCCCCATGGCTCTCACGGGGCACCAAGTGTGCCCTCACACTGGCCCCTGTAGAGGCCAGGAGGAAGTTCTGGCTCGGACAGGCCACGGTCCTGGCAGAGCCATTTCCCCTCTTCCGGCAGAGCCTGGGCAGGACTGAGGTAAACTGTGATCAGGCCAGACTGGCGACTCAGAGGCTGTGTGAGCTTAGACAAGCCTCGAACCCTCTGTGTCAGCTTCCTCTCTGCAGTAAGATGGTTCAGGGTGTGGGAAAGCAAGACTTCTAAAAGCTGTTATTCCTACATAAATGTGAGGCATGGCTCGGCCCAAAGCTACTAGAGGGACCCTGGGAAGCCCCTCTCAGAAACCAGCAGTGTGAAGGCGGGGGTGGGGGGCGGTGAGGAAGGAGCGGGATGGAACCTTAAAATAAGGGGGTGGCACCAGAGCAGGCCAATGAGGGCAAGGACGAGAGTGAGTCCGTGGGGCTGCAGACCACGGGATTCGAAAGGGGCGGGGCTGGAGGGCGAGGGCGGGGCCGGAGGGCGAGGGGCGGGGCTGCAGGCTGCGTGGGCCGCCCTTGCGCTCACCTCCACGCAGTACCTGCCCAGGTGGTTCCGGAAGACCTGATGGGGTACCACGCCACACTGCGTCCTCACCGACAGGCGCCACTGGCCACTGGTCCGTGGCTCGGGCCACAGCAGGAAGGCCCCAAGTACGTCTCTCCGCAGCAGGGCGAGGGCACTGGGCCTGGGAGGGCAGAGCGGGGCGCCAAGGCCTGGATCCCTAGTCCCAACCCCAGGTTAGGAAGAGCACAGCGCCAGCTCGTGGAAAACTCAGAGCCTAGTCCAGAGAAGGCCCTCAAGGAAAGGAAGCTTCTAGACCTCCTTTCTAAAAGGTTTCTTGGGGTTCCTTAGTTGTTGACAACTTCAAGACCCAGAGTGTTTTAAAGAGGTGACCTCTGGGGCGCTGTCCCCCTGTGACAGGCCGGGCGCTGCGGGTTTACGTGAATGACCTCAGTTGGGCCTCTCCACAGCCCTGAGATGAAGGTCCTTCTATCATCTCTGCTTTACGTTTGAGCAAACAGGATCAGCGCTGAGGTCCCCAAGGTCAGGAGAGCTCTGTCCTTCACAGAAATGTGCACCTCAGGGCCCTGGGGGGGAGCCCACCCTAAGGGGCTCGTGCCTGCCTACCTGGAGAGCCCAGCAAAGGCCCAGATGTTCTCCGTCAGGCTGCCCTCACTCTCCACCAGGCCCGAGGGGCCACCACCAGGACCCCAGGGCCACGCCTCCCAGGCGGCAGGAACTGTGAAGACGCAGGAGGGTCAGCAGAGGCCCCTCCTGTGTCAGTCCACCCCACCCCCACAAGCCCCATCAGCCCTCAGCAAGCTTCCCAGCCTCCCCATCCAAAGCTAAGTCTCTTCAAGAGATGTCCACACATAGGCGCCTCCAGTCACCAGTCACCTGTGCAAGTTCGGGGCGCACCACTTGGGGTAACGTGATGCATCCCACGCACATACCTACTCAGTCACAACCTGCAGAAATGGGCACTCAGGCCCGCCCTCTGACTCACGCAGGTGCGTGCAGGCACGTGTCCCATCTCCGCATGCAACTCACAGGCCTCCCGAGCCCACAGCTGCAGCTGAGTCTCGTAGGTGCAGCCGCGATAGGCCCCCGAGCGGATCACTTTGCTGCGAATGGCCTTCTTGCGAACCAGCGTGGGCGAGCAGTAGGGATTCCCCAGGCGGGCGTGGCGGGTGCCCCCGCGGCCTTCTGACTCCGACATCTCCTTCTAGGGCACGCAGAGGGGCCAACGGGGACGGGCAGACTCAGGCCCGGCCATGTCAGAGTGGACAAAGCCCCTCCCACTGAAACCCAGCACCCCCTATGTCACCCCCAAACCCTCGTCCAGTTCCTTTGTCCACTGCCCACTCCCTGGTTGGGGTGCTGCATACCCCGCTTTCCATGGGCCCCTCTGCTGGCAGCCGCCGGAAGGAGACTAGAGCATGAACGTTTTGCGAGAGCTGATCACGGCTGAAGGGCTCCCGTACTAGGCCAGGGCGGGCCCCGGGGTTGGGCAGTGGCTTCAGAGGCGCATCCCCTGCGCTCCCCAGGTAGGGCTCAGGTTGTGCGCGCTCCTCAGGGTGCTGCGAGAGGTACGCCAGCTGGAAGGAGCGGCAGAGGAGCAGGTGCAGGATGTGGACCTGGGTGGGGAGAGGGGGTTGCTCAGCTGAGGAAGGGCTCCTGAATCAGCCTACTTACGCCCAGTGCACTGCAGCCCTTGACGTGGGATGCGCTTCTCCATTCTTCCTGAGAAAACTCCTACTTATCCCTCAAAACCGGACCACCATGCCCGCTTCCCGACCAGCCTTCTTTATTCCTTCAATAAAGACTGTGGCACACCCTGGTGGAGTAGCGGTTAGGTCCACTGCCTCCGAAGTGCACAGTCAATGTACATCCCAAGGACCAGTATTCGTGTCCCAGGTGGAGGGGAGAAATGCTCTTCCTCCTCTTTCCCTGCCTACTTGCCTACTCGCCTTCGTTCCTGCCTGCACCTTTTCTTTCGAAAATTAAATACTGAGCTTCTGCTTTGTTCCTGGCATCTTGCTTCGACCTCGGAGGGGCTCACGGCACCCCTGCCCCTGGGTTCACAGCCCCCGCCCTGTGCTCCGTCAGCACCTCTTGGAGCAGTGTGGCTCTTCACCCGGGCCCTGCCGTCAGAACCTGGGTTCTAACCCTGGCTCTGTCATGAGGAGCTGCTGTGTGACCCTGGACAGAGCATGGCCCCTCTGTGCCTCAGTTTCCCCACCTCCTTGTGCTCCTTTAATGAAATGGAGCACAGAAAAGCTCAGTTTAGGCCCAGCCCTCTGGTGCCAGCACTTTCTAGCCACCACACACATCAACCAGCCCTGACACATTGGAACCGTGAGTTCTAGAGGAGCAAGGCCATGTCTGCTCACCTGTCAGCCCTGTAGTCAGGTGCCAAGACTCTGTTTACGAGCCATACTGGCCTTGAATGCCAGGATCGACCCACCCACCCACACACCCCAGGCGCCCAGAGCCCAGCACCCCAACAGTTCAAGATGTGAACCCAGTGTTTGCTCCCAAGAACTCCAGGGTCTAGAATTAGGATCAGACTGCTGATGGCTCTTGGTTCATGTCACAGGACCCCAGAAGGAAGGGGCAGCCCTGGGGTCCAGGGGGGCTTCATAGACACATGGGCTGGGCCTTGCAGGGCAAGCAGAAATCTGCCAGGATGAGAAGGTCAAGGGCATTCCAGGCAGAAAAGCTTGAGCAAGAGCTTGGCCGTGTGACTCTCGATCCCTAAGCCCATGACCTGGTCCCCACCTCTGGGCCCCAGGGAAGGCTGAGGCTACTGAGGTGCTTATGCGGAGTCCTCGGGGCAGAGCCACAGGGGAGCCAGGTGGTACGAAGTGCATGCCAGGAGGGGGCTCAGGACAGGTCCCTGGAATCCTACCCGCATAGCCCCCACCCTGCCTGGGCCCCAGATACCTCTCCAGGCTGACTGCCCACGAAGAGGTGGCAGAAGAGCTTGCTGGCTGGGCTCTGGGGATTCCGGGCCAGGAAGGCAAACTGGCAGTTGGCTGGGCACCAGGTGGAGTAGAGGATGCGCCTCAGGGCGTGAGCCATCAGGAGCACCTGGGGAGGCAGCGCCCATGGCCTCCATCAAACCCACCAGCGGGGCCTGCAGCTGCCAGCCCTGCGGGGTGCACGCAGCTGCGGCAGGCCTCCCAGACCTGCTCTCCAGCCTGGTGCACAGCATGGGCGCTTCCGGCTCCTGGGCTGAAGAACAGGTCTGCCCAAACTGCCTGAAACTGCCAACCTCCAACCTTGCATGGTCCTTGGGCGTGGATCCCGCTCCCCGCTGCAGTCTGCTGGTGGGATCCCCATGCCCATGCTAAGGAATGAGGGTACAGTCACAGCCTGCAGGCTCACAGAGAAAGGCAATGGTGGCCGGCCCTGCAGACACTGGCTGTCTCTAGAAGCAGATGACCTGGGTTCCAGTCCTGGCTCTGCCACTCACTCTCGTGGAACTTGAGCAGGTGAGTACAGCCCTCTGAGCCCCAGTTGTGACAAGTGTCAAGTGTAGCACCTTCCCGATAGGGCTGGCGGCAGGGATGCGTGGCATGGGACGCCAGCCCGGGCCCTGCACTGCGCACTCTGGCACTGCAGCCCCGGGTGAGAGGCACACGGACTTGTGGACACACAATCAGGCGCACAGCCAGTGAACAGCCGTGGGAGGTGTCCCCAGCCCTGTGGCCTCCAAAAAGGCCAGGAGACCGCGAGATCCTCGTGGGGCTGGAGGTGACCCCAAGGGAGGTTTTGGAGGGCCGGGGGTGGGGGAGTGAGATGGGGGAAACTGATGTGGAGGCTGCTTTGAAGGGAGAGTCTTTAAGAGAGAACATCCAAAGGCCCAGAGCAGGCTGGGACGCCGCGGAGGCTGGAGGGGCAGCTCGGGGCTGAACAGAGCCGGGGTCCCCAGGGACAAGGACACCTGCCCTGTCTAGCCCTCCCCTGTAGCCCCCTGCTCCTACCTCACCCTCCCCGCTGTAGATCTTGAGGCCCTGAAGGCTGAATTTCAGGATGACAGCCCGGCGTCGGAGACAGTCCTGGGTGGGAAAGAGTTGGTGGTGACAGGCATTACCCTCCAGGCCCCGCCCGGCCCAGCCCTGCCTTAGTCACCTCCGGCTGGTCAGCCAACTCCACCCACCTATCGGGTACGAAGCCCTTGACAGGGACCCGTCAGAGCCAGGGAAGGGCAGATGGCTCCGGGCGGACCATGGCCAGCCAGGGCCCTGGCTGCTCTGTTACGGTCCCCTCTCCCACCTGTGACCTGCAACTCCACAGGGTCCCTGGGGCGACAGGGTGAAGCTCCAAGAGCCTCGCTGTGGTCCCGACTGGGTCCTCCTCTAAGGGTGGCTGTGGTCCTCCCCCCTCCCCCCTAGGCTTCACTTGCTCCATCTCTATGTCTGGGGGCTGAGGGGCAGGGGCTCCGAGGGTCTCGGGCCATTTCCAGCCTGAGACCCAAGGCTGTGATCCCCCAGGGCAGTGCCCTCTTCCCAGCTACACAGCCCTACCTTCAGTGCCCAGAGCTGCTGCTGTGCCAGCCACACGCTCTCCTGCGTGTCCAGGTCGTCCACGGGGAAGGAGCCCACGTACTGCATGCAGGGGGGCGGAGGTGGGAAGGAGGCAGGGGAGTTAGGCCTGCAGCTCCTGACCCCATCTCCCCAGTGCACAGTCTCCTCTGCCAGGTTAGCTGCAGGCAGGTGCATCGGCTGTGCTGGAGCATTGCACTCGAGTCCAAGCACTACTTTGCCAGCGGATGACCTTCGCCCCTGTGAGGCCCCTGTAAGGTCCCATTTCCTCACCTGTGCATGCAAACATTTGGGAGCTTGGCTCAGGCAGAGGAGATGCAGAAATGGGTCCCCAGGGTGCCTCTCCACTCCAGGCCTGCCACCCACCAGAGCACATAGCTGGGCTGCCTCACTCACCTGGGCAAACTTGCTGATGCAGCGCGGCCGGAGGCTGGCAGGGCCACAGTCGGAGGCCCTCCGGCCCCCTGCCCCAGCCTTCTGCATGGCCCCCAGGGGACCCAGCCTCAGGTCTGGGAGAGGAGCTGCAGGGTGGGGCTAGAGCAGGTTGCCGGCAGTGTCCCCGGCACAAGCCACTGCGATCCTTCCTCTGGCACAATCTGACTGAGCACTTGTGTGTCCTAGACACACAGTGGTAGTGACAAATGACCCCCTGCTCTCACCGAGCCAAGATTGTCCTGAGGGAGAAAGAGCACACGGAGAAGTCAGATGGAGGGCACAGGAGGTGACAGCACACACAGACGAGGGAATGAAGTGCAGGCTGGGGCCGCCAGCTGCTGCTCTGGGGTCTGCCTGGTGGAAGTAGGGGGTACAGACACCTGCCAGCTAGTCCCGCTCTAGGGGAGGGGGCAGCCTGGAGGAAGCACATGACAGCAGCAAGAGCAGAGTCCGCAAAGGCTCGGGGGAAAGCTGCTGGCCCTGAGGTGGACCTGAGCAGGGAATAGGCCGGAGCCAGGCTGGAACCGGTCTCAAACGGCACACTCAGGCTGTTCTGCGGGCACCGGGAGCCATGGAGGGTTCCAGGGCAGGAGCTCTGTCATCTGCCAGGGTGGCACAGGAGCTGGAGGCCCGAGTTACCTCTCAGGCCCAGCCTGACTCCACTCCTGAGCCACAGAGACCCCCGCTGCCCACTCAGGAGGGAGGGAGGGTGGACAGTGGCCCCGGAGCCCCGCTCTGGCCCCCAGGCTCCATCTTTCCTGAGTGGGGAGCAAACCTCCCTTACTGGACTGTTCTCCAGGGCAGGATGGGCATTCACCCCGCTGGGCTCAGGACCACACCCAGTGCTCGCTGAGCTTGGACTAAAGGTACCAAGGGAGAGAACAGCTGGTGCCTCTGCCTGGGTCCCCGAGGGCTCAGTTCCCTCAGCCATTCCTGGGCCAACTTAGATGCCCACCAATTTCTCATGCCGCGGCCGCTGGCTCACGGGGCTACTTGCCATCACCGCACTGGGGACGTGAGAGATGTGGGTCCCGGTCCCGGTCCTGTGAGTCAGCCCCCTCAGCTCTCTGAACCTCCACTCGTCACCCCACACCTGGAAACAGGTGCAACCTGGCGCCACCAGAGAGGAAGCCAGATCCCAGCAAGTAACAGCTCCAGAGGGGTGGGGCCCCGACGCTGCTGTTGGGGGAGCGGGGAGCGCAGCAAGGTCTGACTGCTTGGCACACTCGAGGGGAATGGCACAGTCCGGGAGGGAGAGGCAGGCAGGAGGAGGCAGCCGGGACAGCAGGTATCAGATGGGACACAGGAAGGACACGGCATGTCTGCTGTGTCCTCCCACCTTTACGACTTCTTGGAGGAGCGTTGGGGCATTTTGGAACTCTCAGTGAGGAGCCCAGGGATGGCCCGACCTCGGCCTGCCCATGACTTCAGCCCCAGGCTCAGGCCAGGGTGGGTGCCTGGTCCGCACCTCCAGCCAGCATGGAAAGAGCCAGAAACAGGGCTCCATAACCTCCCTGACTCTCCTCTCCCGCCCGACGTGCTAGGTCGGCCCTTACACCGTCCAGCTTTTGCTCCAGCTCATTTTTCACAGCCTGTCCAGTCTCTACTGCACATTTTAGGCTGAAATAAAGCTACGTTGGGTGTGTAACTGATACAGAAGCTATGTGGCTCTTCCAGGCCTGGAGAAGGGGGCTGCCTGTGAGTCACCTGTGAACTTCAGAATCATATCAAGGGCTGTGGGGAGGGGAGACCAAAAGAAACAGGGCGGTGAAATGAAGAAAGGGTAGGAACCAAGGACAAAAAGGCTGCACCAGAAGTGGGAGCAGGGAGGAGAAGACAAAAATTAGAAGAAAGAAAAGAACCGAAAAAGACAAAGGGAGAAAAGAGAGCAGGAAGGTAGGAGGGATGCGGCTGCTTCCCACCTGGCCCGTGTGCCGCCCTGGGCACCCATCGGGCACTGACAGTGAAGCTGGCACGGCACAGGGCTCTGAAGTGCCCTGGGACAGTGGGGTCCAGAGTGGTGAGCAGCTCCCCCACCCCACGCCAGGGGCCAAGGCGCAGGCTTCTTGGGGACACCGGGTATCTAAGTAGGGAGGCCACAGACCCTCTTCTGCTCCCCGCATCACCTGACCCTTTTCCCATCCTCTGGAGAAGTAGAAGCTTCTTCCTTCGTCTTCCTCCTTCTCAAGCCTGAGGGACACTGCAGCCCTAGGCCTGGAGTCAGGAGTTGCCCAGAGCACCAGGGGTCTTACCAGGCTCACTGGAACCCCGGAAGCTGAGCTGCTCACCCACTCCCGGCACGAACACCCACTTAGCTCTTTGGACCAGACGTGGTTTTCTGAGGGTTTTCCCAGGAGCGTGGCTGGGCCGGCACCTTCCCAAGGGGATGCATTTGGAATGAGACCCAGGCCCCTCTCTTGCGCTTCTCTAAGGTGCTCCAAATGGCCTGCTTAGAGATGGGGGCTGGCTGGGTTGATTTGCCTCAAGGGTCCAGGACAGAAGTCCTCTGCTGCATGTACCAGTGCTGAGTTGTGCCCACCTCACGGCTTTGAGAGGACCACTTGGCTTGCAGCTCTGGGTTTAGCCGAGGGTGGCCGGACTGTGTGTGCGATGTCACTTGCCTAAGGGTACATGGCAGAGGGGGGATGGAGGAGCTGGGCATACACACAGGCCTGGGGAGGCTCTTCCCTTAGGGGACTCCCACACTCCTCCCCCAGTGCGCAGGGGGTCCCAGCCCATCCAGGGTAGGAGAGGGGAGGAGCAGAGGCAGCCTAGCAGCTGGGTCCCCCCAGGTGCTGGAGGCTGATGGGATCAGCAAAACAGCAGCTTTCTCTGCCTCCGAGGCAGCTGGTGTGGGGCTGCCAGAGCCCCTCGGCCCACCTGCCTCACCCCCAGACTTCGCTTAGCTGCACAGAAGAGCACCCCCACGCCCCTCCCCACCGTGCCACCCCCACAGCGCTAGGCCACAGGGAGGCAGGAGACCAAACCGCTAAACACACAGGGTTGGGTGATGTGCCCGTGAGCAAGTCCGGCACCTCTTAGCCTCCATCTCCCCAGCTGTGCAGGGGGTCCTGGGGTCGTTCACTGATCACCTGCTTCTGAGAGTACCTGCCAGGCCGACGACGACGACTACGGGCCAAGTGCACAAAACGAAGTCCCGGCCTGCGTGGAGCAGCCAGCCCGGCTGGCGGGAGGGACCTGGAAGCCAGCGACGTTTCAGCCGGGCTGAAGAGATGTGGAGAAAACAGTCGGGAGAGGAAGCTCGAGAGGTGGCGGGGGTGCTACCCAATGCCGGGTGCTCCAGGAGAGGGTGGCCTCCTCAAACAGACGACGTGAGCGGAAATCTCTGGGGTGCAGTGGGGTCAGAGCCAAGTGCGAGGCCAGCACCGCGGCGGCGCAGCGCGGCCCGCCGCCTGGGTTCTCGGTCCTGCTGCTCTCGTCATTCTTGGGGAGCGCTGTCAGGGCTCTCGGCTGGCAGCCCCGTTACAGCAAGTGCCCGTTCCCACGGAGGGGCGAGCGACGCAGGACGCTGGTGGAGGGACGGTGGAGGAGAAGGACGGCGACGGCGACGGAGGGAGAGGAGGAGGTGCCCTCCCGTCCGAGGCGCCCCCACCGGCACCCCTGCGCAGGGTCACCGAGCCCCACTCTCACGGATCCGCCAGGACCAGCCCCTGCGCGACTCCGCGGCGCTCACTTACCGCAGCCACCGCGTCGCGACCCCAGCGCAGCCCCGCGCGCCTCCGCCGGCCGCCCCGCCCCGCCCCGCGCCCCCGCGCCTCCGCCCAGCGCGCCCCACACGTGGCCGCGGGACCCGGCATCCCGCATCACCTGGCGGCGGCGACTGGCCCGTGCTCGCCAATCGGCGCCCGAGCTGCGGTTCCCCGGGGGGCACCGCCCAATGATAGGCCGCGAGGAACCTCGGCCCCGCCCCCTCCAGCTCGCGCCCAGGCGCTCCGCCTCGAAGGGTCGCAGGATGGTCCCTGCTGGCCCTTCCCCGGGCTGGGGCCGCTGAGCTCCTCCGTCTAACGGACTTTCCTTCTGGGGAGTCCTTCTCCTGCCCCCTCCACTCCCCACACCCCCAGCAAGCTCTTTCTAGTCAACCAAGTGGCTCCAGCACCTCCTCCTCCGAGAAGACTTCCCTGACCACCAGCAGCGACTCGCTCCCTGCAGAACCCTGGTGACTCTGGCTCGTCGTCCCATTCCTCACTAGAGTGCAGGCGGCCACAGGGTAGGAGGGGCCTTAGCCCCAGTGCGCCGGACAGATCCTGGCTTCTTGTGGGCAGTGATTGTTGGTTTGACCTGTGAGTGAATGCGCCCCAGAGGGACTCGAGGTCTCGCTCACCTGCAGATGGCTGGGGTGACAGCCGCTGCACATCCTCTTGCTCGCCCTCGCTCACCCTCGTCTCGCCCTGGGGTTCTCCTTGGAGGGTGAACTGAACCTGCCCCAAGCGCAGCTGAGCTGAGAGCCACCTCCAAGATGTCGGAATAAACGGTGGCAACAGACGACCTGCCCTTTGGATTAACCAGAAATTCACTCAGATGGGGGAACTTAACTCCTGCCAGAGGTGTCAACCACAGCTTTCAGCTGGAGAGCTGTTTTGTTCCCATCAGGCCAGACGCCCCAGAGGTGCCAACAGCAAACCGGATTCAGCCAAACCTTTGGTGCCTATTAAATCTGAAACCCGCAGAGAGGAAACCAGAAGCTGCCAGAAATGCGCAGCACCTCGGAATACTCAGAAAAACTAGGACGCCGCGGGCGCAGGTCCAGCATGTGAGGGAGGGGAGCAGGCAGGGAGCAAGGGGACCTGGTTTGAGGCAGGTGGGCTGCTGGGCAGCTTCCCTGTGACACCCTGAGTGCCTGGATCCCTTCCAGTGGCTGCAGTGAGTGTAACGCTTCTAGGTTTGGCCCCAAATCTGGGCGGCTTCCCCTGACCTTGGGCAAAACCCACGTTAATCCGCAAGGGCTTGTCTACAAGGCTCACCGATACCTGTCATGGGATGTAGGGGTTCCAGTGAGTTACCGCCTCCAAGTGCTGAGCACAGTGCCTGACCCATCGGAAGCGAAGCCCTCAGTAAATGCTGCCTGGTTTTCCACTCTGCCTTTATTCTCATGTGTCTTCTGTCTGCGATTGAATGGCAAGCGGTTAATGAGTTCGGTGCCAAGTGCTCCTTCGCAAGGCCTGTCACAGCCTTGCGCTCAGGTATGGGAGGGATGGAGATTGTTTACAACTAGGTCCTGCTTTCCAAAAATCCAGTCTGCAAAACTAGCAGAGGATCAAGGGTTAATTTAAGAACTAACGTTCTTAAAAAAAAAAAAAAAAAAGAATTTTTTCAAGTGGAGGACTTAAGGGCTAGATGCAAAGCCCCCATTTTGAGACTCTTGAAAGAGAACAGCACAAGCCACACTATTAACTACTGACCTGAGCAAGTTTCTGATGCCTACAGTTTTTTAAACAACGGCAGTGATCTGTGTCAGGTCAGATTGAAAAAGAGACCAAGAAGTTCAGTTCAGATGATGCCATTGTTAAAGCCGGAGGGACAGTTCTGTCTTGGGCATTTTTCTCGGGAGAAAGGGACAGGCGCGAGGGGCTGCGTGCGTGCATACAGATTCGCAGCAAAACACCACGGAAACCTCTTTTTCTTGATCTTCACCTCGCGCAGGAATACAAACCACTCAAACCAAGTGCATTGGTACATGCGAAGATCATGCTTTCATTTTCATTCATGTATGCAAGTACAGTAAGTCCTCCTTTGAAGCCGCCCATTGATGCTCTGTGACTTGAAGCAAGACAAAACCGAGTCCACCAGAGGCTAGTTGATAGAAACAAGGGTTCAGTCCTTTGTTTCCGGTCACAAAAATATCGGCGCGCTGCGACATTAGCAGGAAGTGATGTTTTTCCAGGACCTGCAGGAACGTGGCTGCCCGTCTAAGCTCTGCCCCTGGGTCACCTGAGTCAGTTCGCTGAATTCTACTCCAAGCGCGGACGCTCGAGCTTCCACCACGTGTCAACGTAGTGAAGCTACATTTGTTGTACAAGCTGAAAGGTTGACCTCAAAGGAAACACTGGAAGTGGGTGTCAGCCCCAGGTCAGCCCCAGGTCAGCCCGGTTCCAGTGAGACCTACGGCCTCACGAATCTAACCTACTCTCCTGACCCCACAACCTCCGGAGCCGTCAGGCACAGAACTTCAGGTGGACTTGATGACTCACTTTTGCCCGGAACCCAAAGAAGTTACGGTATGAAGCAGGGGAGCAGCCACCAAGCAGGCAAGTGGGGATGGTGGGATCATGATTCATGAATCTCTTGGGGTGCTTGGCCTGTGTCATGGCATTTCCTGATGACTCAGCGACCATTACTAAAGCGACAGGTGTCAGCTTGCCTATCACGGTCTTGGATTTTCTCTACAGTTCCAGAATCTGCTGCTGCAGCTGCCAGCTGACGGGCATGAGTGGGAAGACACACGTCACTGTGAAGTCGATCTCTGACAATCGGATTAAGCCCTGGAGTCAAGATGGTGAGTCTGGAAGAGGCCTCAGCTCACGCTCCTCCATGTCTGGTTTTCACAGCACGCTCTTCCATCTGTTTCCTCGATTTCCTTGCCATTTTGGTAGTTACCTTCCACCTTGAGTGCCATTATTCAGTTTTCTGGGACATCTCCTAATGGCTCTCTTTGCGTCGCACCCCCAAGATATCCCCCGAAGGGACCTAGAATGAAAAATGTAACAAAATTCCGAGATTGCTACAGTCTATACTGTCAGTGCCTCCCTCGTGTCCAAGCCCTAACTTCTAGTGTGGCCAGTGTGACTGTATTTGGTCATTAATTACAATGAGGTCATTAGGCGGGCCTCGTCTGTCATGACTGGTGTCCTTGTAAGAGCAAATCTGGACCCTGGCACCTACAGAGGGGGCATGATGTGAATGCAGTGAGAAGGTGGCAGATCCTTCCTGCCTCAGAAGGAACTAATCTTCCTGACACTCTCATTTCAGACTTAAACGCTCGTGGAATTGAGAAAATTTGTTGTTTTGCTACCCAGTCCGTGGCACTTTATCTCGGCAGCACAACAATTGAAAGAAGAGTCCCTTTCATCCATTCAAAGAGAAGATCACGCCACTTTAGACTTCGTCTTCGCCGTCCACTCCTCTCCTTGGCAGACACTATGCATGGTGATCAAGTCAACTCACTCGGGGTTTATGTCTGATTCCATCACTTACTAATCTTGGGGAAGTTAGCTCATCTTCTGAAAATCGAGGATCATTTATATCTAAGAATGTATTTGTGAGGATTGGAGAGTATGACTAAAGTGTCTAGCAATAGGTCACTACAGTGAAACAACAAAACTCTGGTGAAAATAATGTTCTGGCTCATGTAACTAAAAAAGAAATTCAGTCTCTGCAGATTCTACAAAGTCGTAGTGATCTCAGTGTAGTGAACGCGGTTTAACCTTTCTTCACTACTTGATAATCTCAGCGCCTCCGGGCGGTTATTCTAAAAAACCAAGCATTGTGGATTTGAACGCTAGTTCTTTTTCACAGATGAGAAAGTTATTTTACAGATGTAGGACTCAAAGCTCGAGACGAAGTGACCTGGACAAGGTCACACAGCTGGCACGGGGCATAGCACCGGAGGACCACTGGACAGTCTGCTTTGGATAGAGAGGGCACTGGGCTGAAAGAGGAAGGCGAGTCCATTTGGAACAGAAAGTGTGACATACGCACCAGCAAACTTCAGTTACTCCAGCGAGTAACACGAGGCGTTTGACATGAGAAGACAATGAGACGTTGGAAGAATTTCCTCAGAACCAAAGTTCTTAAACATGCTTGTTAGATGGATGAAAGCAAGGATGTTGTGTAACTCTGGGTTTTAGGAAAGAATTTCTGTTGGTATTAGGTGAACAAAGCAAAGATAGAGGAAGAGACAGGATGAGTAAAGGTTTTTCTTTCAGAATCATGAGTGTAAGAGTACAAATGTCTGATTCTCCAGCTCACGATTACTAAGCAGATAGAAATTCCGTTATCAGATAATCCCCATCCTGGAATTTCTCGATAGACTTCATGGAGTGCAAATTCAGTTTACAAAGAGTAAGAAATTGCTCACTTAGCAACATTTTTTTTTTTTTTAAGGAAAGGTGTGGGCAGGAACGGAGGCGAACAGACAAGCAGGCAGGAAGAGAAGCAGCGTTGTTTATTTAGTTATTCATCTTGTTTCCGGCTCCCTCCACCACGCCCACCTGCCCACCCCGAAATTGGTTCCTTGGAATGTACTAGAACTGCACTCAGCAAACCGAACTGTTAAGCCACCGGGGCGTTTGACAACATAAAAGTTTTGACAGATGCTGCAGCCCTGGAGGGAAAGCTCTCAGGGTAGCATCGCGTGGACTGAAAGAACTTGCCTGTGAGAACTGAGAAATCAGAAAGTGCCGTGGCTGGGCTTTGAGTGACCAGGTACCCGTGCTGTGTCCTGAAAAGCAAAACCAAACCAAAACAAAAACAAAAATAAAACATACTTAGGGCAGCCTAAATGACTTTTCAGTAATCCAAGATCTAATTTTAACAATTCGTATCAGTCTTCTTTCAAGGACTGGTACCACCACGAGTCCTACTAGCAAACGTAGTGACTTCATCTCACTTCCGGACCTTCCGTATCAAGTCCACTGGGCTGCAGGCTAAAGGGAGAATTCAGAAGCTTGAAAAATTGCCCAAATAGGCACGAAAGCCAGAGACTTCTTTGAAGTAGAAGTGCCTGGGTTCTGTCTTTTGCCACGTCCTGGTATGACCTGGGGCAAGTTTCTGAACCTCACACCTCACTGTGCCTGTTTTGCGTCTGTAAAATGGGTAAAATAAACTATGCTCATCTCATAGGGTTGCTAAGATTAAATGACATACTTAAAGCCCGACAAATTGAAGAAACTCAATTAGTGTTATTATTGACATTACTTAGTAAGCCACACTTATGTGACTATTTTATCAAACATATTGAAAGTATCAGGAAGTCTTTGAGAATTTGTGAGGATTTGCTAAGCAGACTTAATAGCAAATTATTAATTATACACGTATATGCAGTATCAAGAGATACTGCATATACAATTGCGACTTTTGAGAAAAATGGCTTGGGGAAATAACTTTTGAAACCTCTTTTTGACATACCAGTTGTTCAGTTAAGAACAGTTAAAACTAAGTTAATATATTTAAATAACTGAAGGTAGAAAATTTCTGATGGAAACAAAAGCTATTAAAGTTACGAGAGCCAAGACTATAGTGAGAAAGATGGTAGGGAAGTTTCTTTAAAAAAGGCAAACAAGGAAACAGGACACCCTCTAGCGACCTGTAGTGGTTCTAAGTCCCAGCAGCTCCAGCAGCTCTGGCTCTTCCGTGTGGGCTCTGCAGCCCTGAGCCATCGTCTCTTCATGGAAATGCAGCAGCAGCAGCAGCAGCAGCAGCAGCAACACTGCATGCCGGGAAGTCATGTCAAGCAGAACTGGGGATTTTTTAGTGTCCTTTGCTAGGTTAAGAATATAATTTCTCCTTTCATAGATAAGTTTAGGAGTTTTGCTTCACCTGAAGAAAAATAAGGTGATACAGCTCTTCAGGTCCCAAAGATGGAAAACCTTCACTATAATCCTAATTAAAAAAAAAAAAATTTAGCTGTTTACACTGGTTGCTCAGCCCCAACCCCCAGGCCCAAGGTTATCGGGATGGGCCTCTTCAGAGGTGACTAAACAGTACTCCACCAGAGTGCATCTATAATTTTTTTTTAAACTTTAAATTAAACTTTTAAGATTCAAGTTTCTTAGGTAAATAATATGGCTATTAACCCCTTCCTCCTGACATAACAGGATGGCAGGAGTATCTCAACCTAAGCAAGAATTTCGCAGGTTCTTCAAAGTAGGTATTCGAATAGGTTAGCATATCTGTGACTAAGGCTGACATAATTTAGTAAAAGGAATGATGGGAAAAAGTATCAAGGTATTGGCATATTGCCTAGCTCTTGTTTTCATGTTATTTTCCTGTTAATTATACCCATTACATGTGATTAAAATAAACATGTTTTCTAAGATCTGTATTAGACCAGGCTTCCTTCTGATAAGTAGCCTTATTTGTTAAATAACCAGGTTCAATATATCTAGATACAACATTTACCATCCGTATCAAAATTCAAAAGCAAATGAACAGGAGTTTGTATCTGAAAGGCAGCTCCTGCAGAGAAGAAGACTCGGAAGAGGCAATACTTCGCAACTCAGAGAAGTACCAGAAACTTTTAAACAGAAGCTAAAGTTCAGCAGCTTTTAAAATTTCATGTTTATTCATATTTTTCAAAATATATGTACATAAAAAAAGGAAGATTTACAACAGGAAAGATTGCCTTACATGCAACACAAATTCCAATGAACTCATGATGGGATCACACATGATTATGGATCTAATTCAACCCAATCTTCTCAAGTCCAATTTTCCAGCCACACTTTCAGGCTGCAGATGGGATCCCAAGAAACAATGCAAGTGGAATGAATGAAACAAACATTTTTTCCCCTCTGGCAGCACTCAAGGGGCCAGAAGATGTACATCAAAAGTTTAAGACAATTAAAATGTCAAGTGCCACAGGGAGGATAAATGATAACCGGAAATCAGTATTTCTCAAATAGAAAGCTAGTACTATTTAACACAACTTCACAATACTAAAACAATACAAATAAGAAAGGGCCAGGTAGTTGGGCTTCATTTGCTTTCTGTTTTTACTTTCTTAGTATCTTAAAAAGCCACTTGGTATCAAAAGTGCTGTGGAAAGAAAGGAGGGGGAAAAAATCCACAGATGACTCTGTAATCTAGTTTATTTTAGTAAACTATGTTTTTCCACTTAATATTTCTACTTGAGCAATGATGTAACTCTCCAACCTCTCCTCATAAAAAAGGCAAACTGGAAGTAATGACTCGTGCTTCAAATATTAAAAAATATATTTAAATATTTGATCAAGAAGGTTTATGTTTTGATTTTTGGTAACACAGGTGACATCAGAATCACAAATTCCATATATTCTGATATTTCCCCTTCAGTCAAAAACCAAGTGGTGGGAGAGCTGGTGCTCACTGTTGAGGGAACACAGTGACCTGGGCTGGAAATTCATCAATGTTAGCCCAAAAGATTTCTACATCTTCAGGATCTAATGAGACCACAATGTTTTTGGCTTATTCCCAAAGCTCAGATGTCTCTGTGTTTACAGTTGGAGAGAAAAGATTAGTGGCATGGTTTTATAAATAAGATTAACTGCTATAACTGCTTTCTCCAGACTGGAAGCGTTACAATTCAGTCAGTGCTACACTGCATTCTTTTTACTTTCAGCACTGACAACATCCTGCTCTCGATGCTTTCTACAAATATAAAAATCTTTGCAAGTCTTTAGATAAAACTGGAAGAAAAAACAAAAAAGCCAAAGCCGATCATAAAAAAAGAATGTTGGATGGAGGGAGATGAAAGTAAAGTTTATACAGTTCAGGATAGTTCAGAATTATCTCAGAAATTAAAATGACTGAGAGAAGGGGCAGGTACCAAGAAAAGCAACTAAAGCTAACAAATGCCTAACTTGGTTTATTTATATTCCCTCCTGAAAATGTTCAATGAACATTCAAAGAAGAAAAAAATTAACTTTAAGAGCATCGAAACTACAACAAATGCACAATGACCTTTAGAAAATAAGATTCTGAATTTTATCATGATACCCTTTTTTCTCCAATAAAATTTACTTTTTTGCTTTCAAAGATTTCTTCATGGTGGATTTCCCTTTGCTGGGTAACTTCACATCCTTTCTCGCACTGGCCACAGGCTTCTTTGAAGAGCCACCGCTAGGTTTCTTGATGACTGAGGGTGAGGGTCTGGCTTTCTTGGCAGGAGTTTTGGCCTTAGGAGGGGCTTTCTTGGGCAGGGGCCTAGCTTTGCCCCGCTGGGCAGAGGGGACTTTGGGTGCAGGTTTGGACCCTCTCTGCTTCACAGGTGCAGCCCTCCCTGCTGACTTGGCTGGGGTTTTCTTCTGCAACCTGTCAGAGCCAAAGAGCAAAGGCAATCACTTAATACATGAGAAAAACACTTTGCCAGAACTATCGAGTATTTTGCCCAAAAAGAAATAGCATAGGTAGAAGTCACCCATGTTAAGAACAGGAGTGGAATTTACTTTGTAATTAGAGGCTTTACTAAAATCATATTTAAAAAATCAATCAATTCATGATCATGCACACATTAATTCCATGATGTTTCTTTTTAAGGAAAGGTGCAGATGGGAATGATGACAATAAGGCAGATACAAAGGGAGAGGAAAGAAGCAGTAAGCACTTTAGTTGATTTTCAGTTGTTTCCCTCAGATCCAGGTCTTGAACCAGGGACCCTGGGATGCATGTGGCCTGCACCAGAGTGGATTAACGCACTAGGCCACCAGGGCACACTGCCATGTTTTTTTCTAGTAAAATAATATGGAATTATTTTTTTCTGAATAACCAAACTATGGAGGGAGAAGCACACACACACGGCCAACCAGGAAATGGCACACACATTCACAGCGCTTCTTAAGTTCCGAACCTCAGAACTTTTAGAGGAGAAGACTAGTTCAGATGTCAAAGAACCTGAGAAAAGATCCTGAGTTGTTAAGAAACTTCACAGTCACTCTTATTATACTACTGTTTTTTAACTCAAAGACAGAAGGTCTTCCCACACATCCAGACCTCTTAGGTGGGGGCTCTTCATCTTCAGAGTCTTCTTCGGATGAGTCATCTCTATCTTCATCTTCATCTTCATCCTCATCTTTAGAATCATCTGGCTCTTTCTTTGGAAAAAGAACCCCTGGGCTATGAGGGTGAAAAAAAAAAAAAGATAAGAGACAACCCACACCAGACAGGAAAATGTGAACATAAATACTCTTCTCAGGGCATTTCCTAGTCCTCCCACCCTCCTGACTAAATGTCTTTAAGTTACAAATGTAAGGTTACAATGTAACCTGCTCTGAACACACAAAGGTGACAGATCTATGAAAGTTCCAGACCACTCATTTTCTTCCTCCTTTCATTTAGCAAAATTGATCCTTAATCATTTAGTAAACAATTACTTAATTACTCCTGATATGTGCCCAGCACTGTATTAGTAAATGAATAGCAGTAAATAGTCTATAAGGCAGTGAATAGCAGTATATATTTTGCCCTCATGCTATTGGCAAAAGACCTCAAAGTATTATGAAGGCTGAATCTCTTTCAAGTTTTATGAAATTCAGCAAGGATCTTTAAAGTTTTCTTTACCCTTAATGGTAGAAATCTTGAGTCTGATAATTAAAAAATACTTAAATCACAAAAAAAAAAAGTTTTAAAGGAAAGGTGAAGGCAGAAGTGAAGGTGAGCAGAGGCAGGCAGGCAGAAAGAGACAGCAGGAAGCAGCACTTTATTTTATTGAGTTGTTCACTTTGGTTGTTCACCCCAGAGCTCTGGGATACAAAGCTGGGTCCCCAGGATGTATGTGAACTGTGCTTTTGGCCAAATGTGGCTGACCAAACCACTATTCCATCAGGGTGTACCAAATGACAAAATTTGACGAGTTAGTAATTGAATTTAGGTGCACCCTGATGGTTCAGGTGTTAAGCCCGCACCTGGAGTGCAGTTCATGTACAGTCCAAGGATCTGGTTTGCAGCCCAAGGCCAGGGAAAACTATTAAAATGAACAATAAAATAAATAAAATGCTTCTTCCTACTCTATCTTCCTGCTTTACTGCCTCTGCTCACCTTCATTCTTCCCTGCACCCTTCCTTTAAAAAAAAGTTAAATGTTTGAAGAAAAAAAATCAAGAAATATGCATTCAACCTAGTGACACATTTCTGCACCAAAGACAATGTAAGAAAGCTATACTATATTCCTGTAAAAGAGCATTTTAATGGTACATGTCATGGTAGTTTATTAGAAATGAAAGTATAAGAAGGCTAGAGCACCAGTAATTAGAATAATGCTTGGCCCATAGGAGATACTTAATGTATTGTCTGGATCGATGAATAAAATATATTCAAGACAGGTTTTCAAAACCTGTTCTGTTGGCATGTCCTGGTGGAGTAGCGATTAGGGCAGCCACCTCCAATGAAGTGCAGTTCTTGTACATCCCAAGACCCAGTTTGCTTCCTGGGTCTGGGGGAACAACCAATGTGAATAACTAAATAAAAAAAATGTGCTTCTTCCTTCTCTCTTCATCCTACCTATTTGCCTTCACCCTCTTTTTTTAAAAAAACAAAAACCAAAAACATAAATTTGAGGATTAGGATTTTAGAAGCAGTCTATTCCTACTTGGTGCTGGACAGTTATAAACCTCCAATAAATCTCCTATCATTACACTTAACAAAGAAGGAATGACTATCATTCATAGAACTTCACTGTGGTAGAAAGAAAACAAATAAATGAACCAAATCAAACACAGACAGACTTTTAGTCTATAGGACAATATCCATTTCAGTTTAAAGAGTAACAAGGGTAGACAAAGGTAAGCCAAGTCTGTAACCCAGAATCACACCTTAAATTTACAATGAGCAATGCTTTATATTATGGGGTAGGTGTTTACCTGGGGTAATAGGGAAAACAGAGCTGAAAGGTGCCACTGAATCCTTTACCAGAGATCTGTTCCATCCATCCATTCTTTTCACATTTCTGCAGGGTTTTCTTCAGCAAATGCACTGAACAAAAATTTAGGAATAAAGAGTTTTTAATTGTTCAAATCGGGTAACTCTCAACCCATTCAATGTACATCAATTTAATTTCAAATTGACATATGCTAAGTGAATCCTTTGTGGTCAAAGGGGTTAACAAGTTTACACAACAATTAAGTGCCCATACATTTGGCAAGAGTTAGGTTATAATGGCAAGAGACATTAGGGAAAAGGAAAGAGAAAAGGAAAGAGGAGCCTGGAGTGGTTAAATGACTTGCTCTATGGTAGCACATAAATGATTGACGGCAAACCCAAGACTAAGAGATTATTTCCGTTCTAACATCTACAGAGTACCTGGAAGTGCTGATGTACAGCAGGAGACTACAAAGATAAACAGAGTTAACTTCTCATGCATCAGCAGAGGGACACACCATGGCTCTTAAAGGCCTCCCCAATTCTTATCCTTCATATATGAAGAACACATTGAAAGTATTTTATGGGGAAATTCAGTGTAACTGTATTATCTGTGAAACTGAAAAGCCTATTAACCAAATGAACCGTCTCTGGAAATACTTGGCCAACAAGAAAAATATGAAATTGTCTACAAAGGTCAATCTGCACAATTAAACATAATACATATCTTCAGGAAAAGGAAAACAGTCACACACATGTTTTCAAAGTATATTAAGAAAATCAGCCTGCCTTCATTCATAACATTAAAAAATACATACTGCATATTAAAAATCAAGACTTCAAAATTACTATTTTCTTCAAAACTATATATTCTAGCTTACATTTTCTGTTATTAGTTTCCATATTCTCACCCCATACCACTATACCTTTTATAGTATAGTTCAGTGAGAAAACACACAATTTTGTATGTATTAATGCTGCTATGGTAAGATTTCAAATCTCAAATCACTACTTCACAGGGTAAATGTATTTTACCGAGAAGTAAAAAAAAAAAAAAAAAAAAGCAGTATTTTAAAACATCAACTTGATTTCAAGGTGAAATTCGGTATTTTGACAGGCAAACATTCAGATCTAGAAAGAAATTTATTGTATTTAATAGGTGTTTTGATTCTGTAGAGTTTTATCTAAATTGTAATAAGGTAAATATCAGAAACATCTTTATAGTAAAGTAGTGTCAACTTCTGATTGTTAACAAACACTGTAAATTACAAATAGCTTTGATTATTTCTATTACTCTTTTTCTAAGCAACAAATTTATAAAGCTGTGGTTCCCTCTTGGTTTTCAGTCAGCAGGGAATACTTTGTCATTAATAGAATGACCTCTATGAATTTTTTACAAAATAATCCCCAGTCCCTGTTACATGCACGAGTCCCGAGTCTTACTCTGATAGTTGGAACTGGCCCCTGGGTGATTCTCCAGGACATACTTCTTCAGGGCAGTGGTGGAGCATGTCTTCGGCTCATTCATGGCAGCAATGGCGGACAAAATTGCATATTCCATCAGGCTTCCACCAAGCAGGGGTTTCTCCCCTGATTTCTTCAGCTGTTTTCCAAGGAGGAAGAGAAAAGCATCAAGACAACACTCTCCCAAAGCAGGTCAAGACAAGACTCCTCTGCACCAGGTGGGTCGGAGTTCCTGCATTAGCACAGATATGTTTTACAATAAATTGTCAGATTAGGGACTTTCTCTTCCCTCTTATCAGGTATTCAATCTAATTGAAGAGTCCCAACCCTCCTATGGATACCTTCTCCTTCCATCTACCTAAAATAGTACAAACCTAAGTAAACAGTACAAGCCTAAATAATACAAACCTAAAATAACACAAACCTACGGAGCCCAAAGACAGCAACAGCTCTACCACAATAAGACGGCTGATTTATGGTCCCAATAAATTATGACTTCTGAGAGTACTTTTTTCTGAATCTGAAAAACGGAGCAGTTATAAAAGTTAATAATTACCTTTTCAATTTGAAAGGAAAATAGCAAAGATGGTGCAATACACCTTCTTTACTGTGGTGACATCTGCACTGATGGGAAAAGCAGTAACAGGGAAACTGCTGCTACCTTACCACAAATCAAGGCAGAGGCACAAAAATGTATCAGAAACCATCGTTTTCCTTATTGCTGTGTAGCGTGTGTTCAAGGGAAAAATAAAAGCAGTTTACATGGAAAGGGCTTTGACGCAGCAGTAAAACTTCATTCACTCTCACGTCAGTGTGCGTCTTTGGCGTTTCATGGGAACAACAGGGATGCAGAGAGCACGCTGGCTGCACGTGGAGGCTGGTGGGCCTCCGGGGAACAGCGGCCAGTGGTTGCACTGTGAACTGAACTAGCTGCATTTGTCAGGTCATTTTTACTTGAAAGAACAACTAACAACTATAATATTATCGTTATTAAGGACTTGGGTATCTGGTTGACATTTTCTTGAAAAAGTATTAAAAGTGAGCCTGTTACTTCAAAGAAAACAACAGTACTTGTTGTAAATGATAACATCAAGAGAAAATTTAAACTGTGGAAAAAGTCTGTCTACCACACCATGACCACGATAATGTCCCAGGACCGAAATACTGTTCTGGTGAGATCAGTGAGTGAAATGAATGCAATTTTTGTTATTGTTTAATAAAATGTGTAGCGCTTTAAACACCTACATAATTTTCCCAAATGACTGTTAGAAATTATGTCTAAAAAATTCACTGGAGTTCAAGCAAGATGAAAAGACCGTATGGAAGTGGACTACAAACCCACCGACACAGCTTCAGCTTCCCACGGACGACTAACTTTCAAAGAACTACCACAAAGCCACCGTGAACAGGATAAAGGGCAAAGCAAACATGATCACCTCTCATCCAAGAGCTCATTCACAGTAAGTGTAGACAAACCAGTAACAGAAAGGAACTTTTTCAATATGATAACAGGCCTCTACGCAAAGCCTACAGCAAACGCAGTGGTGAAAGACGAAATGCTTTCCCTTGGGGAACAAGACATGGTGTCCGCTCTCACCGGGCTGCGTGCTCTTATCCAGTGCGTCAGGCAGACGGAAAAATAGTTGGAAAAGAAAAATGGTCTTTATTTACAAGTGACATGATCCTATATATAAAAAATACTAGGGAAGTCACAAAAAACCCCTACTAAGACACTTTTAGTGGGAAAATTCAAATGATGTGGACTGTTCGATAATTTTCTTAAAACATAAGTTTGCCGTATAGTTTAGCACATCCATATACCACGTTACAGACTTAAATGAAATGGAAAAATACAACTATATCTGCACGAAGATACAGTGCTCGTAAATGTCCACAGGCAGGGTCGTCATAATAACTAACAAGTGGAAATAAAATGTCTACCAACGCACGAGGATAATGTGTTATATCCACACGGTGGAACAGCGCTTGGTAGGATGACAGCGAGCTGTCTGCAATATGCGTGAAAGTGAAAACAATTACGTTAAGTGAAAGAAGTCAGGCACAGAAGACTACATTTCGTAAGAATCTATCTATATAAAATTTGTAGAAAAGGCAAATCTGTAGAGAAAATAGGTTACCAGGCTGGACAGGATGGAATGGAGAATGTCTATAATGGGACACAGGTTTTTTCTGGAAGATGGAAAGTTCTAACACTGGACTATGGTGATGGATGTTCAATTCTGTGAATTTATTAAAAAATCACCAAATTACAAAGTAACTTATAATGACTGTAATTTTATGGTACATTAATGCATACCTCAAAATTATTAAAAAAAAAACTTATTTGTTGAGTCTTGGAATAGTATCAAATAATATCCACAACTATTTGAAAATTACTTTATAATACTCCATTACCCTTTCCTAACTGTATTTCTGTGTGAGTTGGATTTTTTTTCATAGAAGTAATCCAAAGTATTCTGAAATACACTGTCTTTTATTAAGTTAAACATTGAAGACTTGTAGCACCCCTCTCTCTTCTCATTAATTTTTTTGTCTTGGAAATTATAGTACTCTTTCATAAAAAAGGTTAACATGTAATAGTTTATCATCATCATTATTTTAAGAGAATTAATAAATATTAAATTTTTTAAATCAGTTTTAACTTCTAATGTAGTATTGACTGAGATAACCCACAAAAGCAAATTCTGGGGTTCTCAAGTTCTTCAGAGTATATGGACATTCTGAAACCAAGTTTTTACTTATTTTTAAAACCATTTCTCTACAACCACGCCTTTTTGGCCTCTAACCTGGAATGTCCCAGAAGCACCTTTGCCAGTTATTTGTTCTAACTGGCCTCTCTCTACTGCTCTCTGAAGAGCATTCTTCAACAGCTGAGGCCTGCAGAGAAATCAAAAATACAGTGATAAATATATCAATGAAGGAAAAAATCTGAAGCAGTAAATATAGGGCTCTTTCAATATGTAAAGTTCTGATTCTAATTGTAAAGTTCTAACATATGCAAGTACTTTATTTAAATTATAAATGGCCTTTAACAGGCGGCATTCTTTTTAGCTAATATATTAAGTCTTTACCTGTACATACATGTACCACGCAGGACCACTTTTCAAATCGCCAGAGCACTCCAAAAATCTATAATCTATTATCATCAGACCCCAAAAGCAACCAAACTGTGTAACCAACCAAGAACGTTACCTTTAAAGTCCATCTCAGGCTAGAATTCTCTGAGACAAAATTATTATTTTTTTTAAAAAGTATATTCATATTTAAAACAATGGAGTTATTTTTTAAACCATTATCTAAAGTCAGCCTAATAAAATTCAATTCTTTGAGGAAAAAAATGTTGTTCTCAACAGAGTACTGTCTTAAGAGAACTGTAAATAATTACCTAGATTATCATAAAACCAAGTGGTAGCCAAGAAAAAAATTCTTATCATTAAAAATGTAGAAACAGGCATGCTGGGTCCGCTGCCTCCACTTGAAAGCAGAATTCACATGCATCCCAAGGACCTGAGTTTGTGACCCGGAGTCAAAGTTACAACCAAGATGAACAATTAAATATAAATAAAATGCTTCTTCCTCTTCTCTCTTCCTGCCTGCCTGTACCTTTCTTTAAAAAGTATACATCAACATAAGAACAAAATGTTGAATCAAGAACTGTTCTGTAAGGGGCGGTGGTCTGAAAGGAAGGTGGAGGAACCTCAAAGGTTCAGAGAGAAACCGAGCCGACTTAGGTTAAAGAGGACACGTACGGAAAAAGAGCCAAGTGGAAAGCTATACATCCAGGTCAACAACAGGACATCTTAGGAAAGAGTTTAATCAAAGTCCAAACGTCTGGTGATATACTTTGCCTCACACCCTCAAGAATTACTAGAATAGTGCCCAATGAGCAGAATATCATGAGACTCATTTCAAAGTGACTAGTGGCTAGGGAGACAGAAAAGATCAGGGGGTACCCCACTGATGGGCAGGTTAGGGCCAAACTATTATCAACTGGGGTATACGTCACTGAGTTTTGATATTTTTCTTTGGAGAAGAAATTTTGAATCTTTTATCTAATCACTAACTTTCACAGGCTGAGTTGACATTAGAGTTCATATTTCATCTGTATGTCTGCGGAAGACTAGAGAGGATCCCATGTTCCAAGGAGGAGGATGCCATACTATCAAATCTTACACACCTCGGACATTGCAAATGAAACGCACACCCACCCACTCATCACCACCAACTTGCCCTCAAATACTTCTAAGCGAGTATTATTCCATTCAGGGTGAATATGATTTACACCCTGACCCACCTCCCCAGTCCTCCCCACCCCAAGGGTCACTCTACTACAATCATATATCAAGTATTTACTAGGGTAGTGCAGGAATACATACACAGACCTGGCCACTAAAGAAATAATTTGAGATGACACATACATAAATAATAATGGCAGAGAATGACAAGGATAGAGCTTTGGGAACATAACTGAGGGAGTGATTGAAACTGTCAATTTTTCTATTACTTGCTCTATAAAGTTTGAATGCTTAAAGGCTGATTTCCCAAAGGGGGAATCACACAGCTTCAGCAAAAACACTGAACCCCCAGGGTCTTTTTATCATATTAAAGAAATGGCCTGAGCAAATTCTTCTAAACCAAGGTTCAAACGCTCCAGGAAAGGAGGCAGAGGAAGCTCTGCCTCCTATGGTCGTTCCAACAGCAGCAGCAGCAGCAGCAGAAGCAACTGTGACAGCGGCAGGTGGTTTTAATTACTGAAAGGAAGCAAGGCTTAGCAGCAGAGAAGATCCAAAAGTGACAGGGAAGTGACAGGTTATAAGTGATTTGTGAACTCAGTCAAGCACAGTTGTGGCAGGGCCTAGCTGATACAAAGAAGACACGTTTAAGACAATTCTTGTGTCTGGGCAAAAAACTCGAAGGCTGGCTTTGTGACTAAATACAGAACAAGTTATTTTAACTTCTGTTGTGTGGAAAGCATAAAGCATTCCAACAAAGGGTTTTAATGAAGACTTAAAAAATCCATGCTGTTGACTGCTCACTATAATAGTCTGATCATGACACTGAATAAATGTTTTTTTAAAAAAACAAAAACCATATATGCTAGAAATGAGTATCAATTAAAATGATTCCCTCTTAACATGTTTCCTCAGCAAAAGCAATCGTTGTGCTAGTATATACCCTGACGTAGGCATTTAGAAATCTCAGTGCTATCATTCCTATCTTCAGGTAAAACCACACTTACCAGCTGCTTCAAGCTTCTCATATTGGCCCTTTCTCTCTCATCATCAAAAGCTTAGTACAGGCCACCATGCCCTCTCAACTGGGCACTGTGTGAAACGGTTTCCACTTTCCACAGTTCACACTACCAGTAGGTCAATGTGGCTATAAAGCTGACTTTCATTATGTTACTCAACTGACCAGGTGTCAGGTCTGAATGCCTCAAGCCAGCTTCAAAGCCTTCCATGACATGCTCCCCCATCTTACTAGTCTAGATCCAGTCAGACCCAGGCTTCTTTTTAGTTACTGAAAAAGAATGCCAACTCCTGCCTCTGAAATGATCTCTTGAGATTTTGTAAGAATACCTTCCCGAGGGCATGCCCTTGTGGCTCAGGGTCCTGAAACACATGGCATACGGATTACATACAGCCTGGGACAACAGGTTCAAGGGTGAAAGACCGAAAATGAACAACTGAATGAATGGGGGTGTTTCTTCCTCCCCATCCTCCCTATCCTAAAACAAACACTGCAATCTCAGCACAGACCCACTGGGGAAGCACGTTTCTGCTTGTCTTCCTCTTCAAAAATATGTAAAAGAATACCTTCCCATCCTAGTATTCCATTTAAATTCTACACATTTTAATAGATCTAATTAAGCCCTATTTCTCTGACTAACTGCTAACTCTTAGGCACATCTCCTTTTTGAATAAAGTTCTATACTCTATATCACATCACTTTGTAATTACTAAGAGGCCAAGTGCTGTTCTAAAGATTTTCCATGTGTGGGATAAACAATATAACCCCAAGAAATTGGTATTATGATTGCCTCTACTTTAACCAAAGGGCAAAAGCTAAGTGATCCAGAAAAATTAAGTAATTTCTCCAAGAAGAACCAGGCTACAAAACTGGGTAGACGGATTCCAGATTCTAATTCCTACTATGCCATGCTTTACTTTCCACAATATAAGACAACCCTGAAGAGTAGAAAAAGCTAGAGGTATGTAACTTAAAGACCAAATAAAGTTCTGGATTCACCAGTGAACAAGCAGCTAAGATCGAGGTAAAAATATATATATTTTAAGTCTATTTTGAGAATCATGAAAAACAATATAAACAAGTGTTTCATGAATTCTTATACAAATTCAAGGGACTCCATCAACACAACTAATTTTTCTTTTTAGAAAACCAAAATGATTGGATCAGGTTAATTACAAAGATAACTGTTGGGGGTCAATGATGTTTTTCAACTGTGGAGAAAGTCAGCACTGAGAAATAAAAATGAAAACCATGCACAGACAGAACTGAAAGTAAGTGATAGAAGACATGCTCTGGTGGAGTAGTGGTTAGGTCATCCACCTCCAAAGAAGCACAGTCCACCTACATCCCAAGGACCTTGGTTTGTGGACTGTGTCCAGGGGGAACAGCCAATGTGAACTAAAAATAAATATGCTTCTTTTTCTTTTCTCTTCCTGCCTGTACCTTTTCTTAAAAAAGTAAGGGATAAAAAGTAAACCATAACTGAGGTTCTAAAGGTTCTGAGAGGCTAGAAATCTAAACAAAAGAGTTTTATCAGTCTGTTAGAAGTGTACATTTGGGGCACATCATGGTCGAGCAGCGGTGGGGCACAGTATGCATACATCAAAAAGTCCCAGGGGTTCGTGTCCTGGGGTTGGGGGGAAACAACCAAGATGTGCAACTGATTAAATGTTTCTTCTTCCTCTTCCTTCTACTTGTCTACTTTCATTCCTACCTGTACTTGTCTTTTAAAAAACATACAAAAAAACCCCTGCATTTATTTTGTTCTTTTTTTAAGGCTAATTTTTTAAGTATGGCTAAATGTTCTTTTTTTAAGGCTAACTTTTTAAGTATGGCTAAATATATCGTTGACAAGTTTCCATTCTAGTCAGAGGTTGATAGTTTCATAGAGGTAAAGGAAAAAAAGAGTTTCAAAATAAATAAGACCAAGGAAAAAGTCTTCAGATTCATTAGCATTTAAGCACTAGCAACCTATGTATTATCAGGAAAATTTTATTTCAACGTAAAAAAAATATTCTGAAAGACTAAACATGGGGCAAAAGTTACTTCTATCAAGACATAAACACCTGTCTTACATAAGCAGAGCAGAACCATAAAGAAGGAAAAAAGCTGGGGGAAGATTATGATCTAAAGTTACCAAAAAGAAAAGTAAAGATCGATGAAAATGAAATGTATATTCCATCTTCAAATACATCACGCAATGCATTTCTGGGTCACATTTAAAAAAAAGCATGGAAATAGCAGGTCATTCCATTACAAACTTTGTTTTATGACTCACTTTTCATTTGCACTATTTCAGTAATTTTTAACTGGGCTTTCTGAAGATCAGTAAGTCTTGGTTGGTGGTGATGATAATGCATAATAAATACTAACCACTATGTACTTAAAAATGGTTCAGATGGTATTTTTTTGTTGCTGTTGTTCCCCTTCCCTGGCGTGGACCCAGATCTTGAACCCCAGGGTCCAGGACTTTCAAAACCTGTGTTTCAGTCACTTGAGCCAAGGAGGATTTGGGAGGACGGCAGATGGTAAATTTTATGTTTCTATTTTACAATAATTTTTTTTTTTTGATAAGTATTTGAGAAAGAGCTGAATAGTCTAGTAGCTGACATGAGTCACTCTATCAGGGTCTTAGAAGTTAACGTGTGGTTTGGGTTTTGAAAAGAAATTACATATGGAGCTATGAAAAGGAAAATATAATGTGATGAATAAAAAAAAGTCCCCAAAAGGAATTTCATACATATCTCAGCTTAAAGCAATATTCCTTGAATATTTAACCTTTCTTCTCTCTTACGAGAAAGGGTTACAGAAGCAACAGACATCTGTACTTTAAAGTCCAGGTTAACAGCTCATACCTGATGTCCACTCGAAGTTTCGGGTAATACTGGGACACATATTTCCTGATGAGACTGTAGGAAGCTTCTTTAGGTTCACAAAGGCGAGTAAAGGCCAATGGAAGGACATCCTCCAATTTTACCTGCGGTTCTGGATCCACTGCAGAACCACCCTTCTGAAATGTAATATCAAAAACACTCAACGTTACAGAACATAGAGCTTTCCATTCAAACGTTTCTGTATTCAACTCAAAGGCTTTCTTTAGTTGACTGTCAAATCAGCTAACCAGTAGAAAACAACTGTTTTTAACCATATTCAAACAAATGCCACAGTAGCAAAAGTCATTTGTGTGGCAATTTGAGATAAAAATTTCAGATTTAGAGCTAAAAAAATATATATTATCTAAAAAGAAACTGTAATATTTGTTTAAAGATCTTAATTCATTCTTAGTGTTCTACAACAAAGAATGAAAATCACATAGCACCAACAAAAAGAACTTCAATCTCCTTCAAAGGGAGCAAGACGCATACCCCTGGGGTTTGAATCTTGGGCCCAAGGGGTGGGGGTGGGGTAAGCAACCAGTGTGAACAACTCAATAAAAATAAAATAAAGATGCTTATTCCTTCTTCTTCTTCCTGTCTACTTGCCTCGCTTTCATTCCTGCCTGCACTTTTACTCAAAAAAAAATTATCTGAGGCACGTCCCAGTGGAGCAGCAGTTGGGTCACTCTCCTTCAGAGGAGTGCAGGCCAAATATGCCTAGCTCAAGCTCTGGGTCTGAGGGGAAATAGTCTGTGAGAACAATTACATAAAAATAAAACAAAATGCTTCTTGCTTTCTCTTCCTGCTTGCCTGCTTACTTACCCTCATTCTTGCCTAGACTTTTTCTTAAAAATAAAAATAAAAAGATATCTGTAATTACTGACATAAAGAAAATACTAGACATTTTACTTTATTATTGTACAAATATTTTCCATAAATGAAATAATGTATCTTGGGGAAAAGAGTATTTATAAAAAAGAGAAGAAAAATTGGCTCGGCGATAGCAATTCAATCTAATAACTTATACTTGTATGTTTTTCTAGTTTATTTCACAAAAAAGCAGTATAATTCAAACAGCTGTACCAATTCAATATATGTCAGCTAAGCGCATGGGCTCAGGTTGGAGGGCTTGGATCTGCACATGAGCCTACATGCTCGCTGGGCACTGATGAGGTTTCCAGGTCTTCACAGAAATGCTGCACAGGCTGTGCTTTGCAAGTGCCACCGTGCAGCGAACATTTGATAAACGCCTCTAAGTTTTGATAGCAGGACAGTACTGCAATGCTCAACATCACACTATAGCACAGACGTCTTACCTTTCTGTTTCTGGATTTCTGAAGTGTTTTTCTGGATTTCTGAACCACCACAAAACTCCCAGAAGCACCTTTTCCTTTTACCTGAAGCAAATTAGTTTTAGTTGTATTAACTAATATTTCTGCTGTAAGTTATTCTGGTATTCATATTTACAACACCATACTAGATTAAGCAAATTACAGGGCATCGTGATGCTGCAATGCAAGAGAACTAATGTAAAGCGCTATTGAACTCGAGAAAAAAGATGAATGGATTAGTCAAAAATTTGGATGTGGATCCTATTTATATAAGCTATACAATAACGGACAGTTGTAAACCCTCTTAAGTTTTTGTTTCCTCAACTACAAAGCTAGGGAAGAAAGCATTCTGGTACCACGTTAAATAGCCTACAAGCTTTACAAAAATAAAGAAATTCCCATGTAAGGAAGAGACACACACCCACACACCTCTTGGGAAAATGAGAACACTTTTCACTATCTTGGAAGAAAAGTTTAGAGCCTAGCTGATCTCAAGTCACAACGCTGCTCAGTTTGCTCACTGCAGATTATTACTGACTATAGGAAAAGTTACCTAACAATTTTCAGACACTGCACATGATGGTATGTGTAAGTCTTAGCACATCTTTCCATAGTTTACAAGGTCCTTTCGTCAAACTTTAAAGCTGATTCAAAATAACTGGAGTCCTCCACACCCTACTTTTACCTACATTGCTATGACTATAGTAATACATTTGAAATGCTTTTCAACTTACTATCATTTAAGTATCAAATTGAGGGTTGGCCTGAGACAAGAGTAGGCCACAAACAGTATTTTCATGAAGAAAAACACGAAGTTAGCTCATAAACTGTTGACATACACTATGCTATAGGATGTCTTTGGTTCTAATGCTATAGGTCAGATAATAACTTTTAATCAACAATTATTTTAAAAATTATTTAAATATCAGTTTTACAACATTGAGAAAGCTAGAAGGTGAGCTCCACATGACAGCAAACCATGCTTTATTTAGATGGCTCTCCAGGTAACTGGCAGGTAGAAGATACTTAGTACACATTTGTGAACTTGAATACTGCTGAAAGTCCTAATCTAGTTTAAATGCCTGAGTGAGTAGTACACAATTCTGCTTTAATCAAACTGTGCAGTAAGGTACAGAAAAAAGGTAACAGAACTCTGGGAACGCAGGGAACTAGGTTCTAAGAACCATGTCGCCACTACTTTAGCATCCTAGTAGTTACTTTACCCCTCTGGCTCTCTGAAAGAAGGGTTAGATAAGATGAAGAATTCTAAAAACTTTAGAATTCTGTAATTATAAGCAATGTTCTGGTGTATTATGCAGAGAAAAATTTATTCCTGAAATCAGCATTGGTTTTAGTTCTCTTGATTTACTGACTTCAATGATTTACAAAGCTAATTCATTATGGTAACCAGTCTAATCATATAAATATGGTAGGCATTAAAATAACCAACCAAAGACAAGAACAATGATCTGTTTTGCAGTCAAAGTAATAGGATTCCTTAACTGCAATTCTTTTCAGCACTACATGATCCCAAGCACAAAGAAAATCCAATTAAAAGTACAATAAACTAGGAAAAAATTACACTATCACGCTGCATCTGCTCTCTAGAACAGTTAGCTAACTATAGAGGCAAATGGCACCAGGGACTTTGAAACTTGATCTCAGATAATAAAACTAGGCTAAACTTAAAATATTGCACCAAGTTAACTTGTATTTAACAAAAAAGACACAAAAAGCCTAAATGTTACTAAACATGGACTTACAGCTAATAAATGCTGAAATGATCTTATTACCAACAGCTGTTTAATACCTGTTTGATGACACCTCTATTTAATTCTCTTTTCAGTGCTTGTTTGAGGAGGTAGCCCCTTCTCTCCAGTTCCAGAGAAGGATACTTATGAATGATATATTTTCGAATAGCAACCACCGATGCACCACTCTTCTGAAAGCATGCCTAGAAAACAGATTTATCAAACCATACACATTACTAGTTGTTTTTTCATTAGACAGTATCTGACATGTTTTCAAAATGTGTCGTGAAATTGAAATTATTTTGAAAATGAACTTGATTATGGATGATAAATATGGCAGGAAGAATAGTATTTCAAGTACAGTATTCAAGTACAGCTGCAGAGACATGAAATTACAATATTTCTACAAAGTTCAAAAAAGCCAAAGAGAAGACATAATGTGAACATTCTACGTGTAAATGAAGAAACTCACTCCATCTTAACTGTATTCTTTATTTGAAGATAGGTCATTAGCATTAAAATGAGAAAAGTAAAATGCTTCTATTGCTTGTAAGATCACAGATGTGGCCCACTTTGTGATGAGTTTTGTCACACCAGGACCAATATTCCTCAACAGGCTTTGTGTGAATGTGAGCAGAAAACATAAGCAAAGATAATCTGAATAAATACAAAACAGGGTTTACAGATGGCAAAGTCTTAAGAGGTGTTTTGGTAACATGAGGGCATTATATTGCAATTTAAAGTATCCTCTTCTACTTACTTCCATCCGATTTATCAATATTCTACTTGTTTAATACCCACAGAAGATTTAAGTAGGTCATTATGTGACAAAAGCAGCAATTTTTTTCAAATGCTTTACATTTCCAAGCATACTTAAGCAGCACTGATTATTGGCATGCCTTGGTGGCTTAGCTATGTCTGAGGCTTCTGGTGTACACAGTGCACATACATCCCAATGACCTGGGTTTTTGTATTCTGGACCCCAAGGTTGGGGCCGGGAGGGGCATGATCAAGATGAACTAAAAAAATAAAATGCTTCTTTCTCTTCTCTCTTCCTGCCTGCCTGCGTCTCCTTCATTCCTGCCTGCAACTTTCCTTAAGAAAAAAAGAAAGAAAGAAAAAGTAGTATCTGTTTACTTATCTAATGGGCTAGTCCACCATTTGATGCTACCATTGTCTATAAACTGAAGGTGATATTTACTATCACTGAATGAAGATTTAATTGATTATTTTACATATGTTGACAATAAATAAAAATAGCTCACAGATTGAGTGAAAAAGGACAACACAAAACAAATTGTGTTAATAGGGTCATCTACTTCAAGTAAACGGCTCTGACCAATTACGACCTATTGACATTTACTTCTGATCATTTTATGGAAACATAGAGCAAAGAAAATCAAGCAGAAAGAACTTTCTAATACAAAATAATCCCTTGTTCCACAAACTAACAATGAAGAAGTAGAATCAAGACTCTTGATTTTTTGACACAGAAAATAGGATCAATGGTTTGAAACAGGATTTGTTACAATGACTGGAATACACTACATACCCTACTCCTCCAAACTGAGGCTAAGTGGTAACAAAGTGAAATCCTTGAAGAAAGACTATAACAAAAAAAAAAAATAAAAGATTTCACTATAGTCAAGTTATAAAGATCAAGGAAGTTTTCTTGGCCATACCCTGGTGGAGCAGTCCACCAACTCTGGCCAACTACAGTCCACCTACATCCCAAGGACCAGCGTTTACGTGCCAGAGCCAGAGGAAACAACCTAGATGTACAACAAATATAAATAAAAAACACTTCTTCCTTCTCTCTCTCTCCCTGCCTGCTTGCCTACCTAAACCTTTTCTTAAAATGAACAACAAACAAAAAACCCAGAAAGTTTTCTTAATGAGATGAGAGCACTCTTAATGGAGTGCAGGGAAAGGACTGAAGGCAAACCCTTTTCCGCTTTGTGCCAGTGCTGACTCCTCAAATTCTGAGAATGACCACCATGCTGCTCCTTCCTAAGCATACCATCCTTGGTTAAATTTATCTGTATCCCTTTCTCCCCAATTCTGACTCAGATCCTAGCAACAGGGTCACTGAATGACAATCTATGACTTTTACTTTATCCTCTTATTATCTGGTCATTTGAAGTAAACAAAGTGCAATGAGCCAGAAAAATTTATAACTACAAAGCAAGGTCAGATTAAAAGCATCTTAAATGTTAAAAATATGATCACATTAGCTAATGAAAATCAACAGAAAGTCATAAAGCTATGCAAAGAGGATAATTTTTGCACATACTTTGGAATGGCTAAGTGATGACACACAGCAGTAAAGTTGTAAGAGGGTTTCTTGTAGCTCAGGTATGAAAGATAACCATTATAAAGATAAGCACTCAGCTTTGAAAACAGACCTAAACATAATTTTTTAATAAAAATTCAATGCTATTCGGTTTCCCTAGGTCATAATTAGATTTTATAAAGTTAAGAACCCTGCTATCTTATTCTATTCTTTATCCTTATTCGTTCACTTGATACAGAAAAATTAGTTTTCAAATGTTTTTTGAATAAATTAACATTTCCATCTTGAAATAAAAACTATATTTAAACAATAAATTAATATTTTTTAAAACCTAAATATAAGCTTAAAATACTTGCTATATAGTAAAATCAAATAAAAAAACAATAATGCTTACCAAAGGTTATCATATTGTAAAAACATGAGTTCCACAATGGATTTCTTTTATTTAAATCCTTTTAGGAAGCAGAGCAGGATTTCTGTTCTACAGATAGGAGTCTGCCAGTTTTAAAGAAGTAAAAGAGGAACAGAGTAACTCTAAGAGAACTGCTTGAAATAAAACTTGCCTTAATGGCCTCAGTTAGGATCGCATCCATCTTGGGACGTGGAGAGGAAGCCATTGGTGTTTGTTTCTGGGCCCTGGCTAATTGGCTGGCAGAAAGAGTAGCCCAGGAAGGTATGGTTTTTTTCACTTTCTTCTCCTTTTCTTTAGACTGATCTTTATCACTTTAAAACAAAGAATTATTATGACATAGGATAAATTCTCCAGATAGAGGCAGAGAGCCAGAAATAGAAAAAGATTAGGAAGGGATAAAAATCAATGTTTCATAATTCATTTACACACTTATATGTGAAATAAGGAACATTTTTCAAAATAAAGCATTAAAAAAGGTTGGATATTACAAAGAGACCAAGCGAGTTTGGAGAGCAGTCAGGTAAAATTAGTACTGCAGGGCACGCCCTGCGGCTCAGGCAGCTGAGACAGGACCACGTGAGTCCAAGGACCCAGGTTCTGAATGGGCTGGGGTGGGGAGGGTGTGCTGAAAACAAAAAAATGTAAATCCTGCTTCAGTGTACCCCAGGGGATTATCAGTTTGATTAGAGCACCATATTGGCCAGATATAGTCCACATATATCTCAAGGGGGAGGGTGGGTGGGGGACATGGAGATAAAACAACTAAATAAAATAACGTGTTTCCTCTTTTCTTTCTACCTCTGCTTGCCCTCAATTCCTACCCACACCTTTCCTAAAAAAAAAAAGTTATTCCTAATTGTTCTGACCAACTACAAATAGAATGGATAGACTGTCTAGCCAAAAAAATTATAAAAAAAAAAACCGCCACGACATTGTACAAATCAGTAACAAATTCTGCTTTCAAAATTCACCCTCTAATTTTTCCCCCCTTTTTTAAAGGAAAGGTGCAGACAAGAATGAAGGCGAATAGGCAGGAGGGCAGGAAGAGAGAAGAGGAAGCAGCACAGTTTTTATTCAGTTGATACTTGGTTGTTTCCCCGACCTCAGGTCATGAACCCAAGTGCTGGGGATATACGTGAATTGTGCCAGTCAGACAGTGGACTGACTTACCCAGTAGATCACCAGGGTGCGCCTCAAATATTAAACAAACATAATACCTTTGGGTCACTAGCGACTGCTTGACTGTGCTTTCTTACATAACCGTATAAAAACAATCCACTTGGGGCATGCCCTGGCGGCCTAGCAGTCTGTTAACACCTGGGGAGCAGTCCAACAAGACATCCTGAATTCAAGACCTGGGAGGCTGCAGCGACAACCACTGTGAACAACTAAACACAGATGAAGTGCTTCCTCCTCCTCTCTCTTTCCCTGCGCCTACCACCTTCATCCTCCCTGAATGAACCTTTCTTATAACAAAAAAAAGAAGAGAAAAATTAAAAATAACTCACTCCTGGAACGGGAATGGGAATGAAATGATGAAATGTAAAGGTCTCTCAGGTCAGGCTTTCACAGGCATGTTTCATTTTTTATTAAAAATTTGTCAATGCTTAAAATATCTGTACTCCAAAAATGAATTCTAAGTACAAAAATACATTCCAAAACCAAATAATAAATAAATTTTGGTTTATTAAAACCACTGTTCTGCTTACTACTATAATTCTAATAGACCATGTACCCTGGTGGTGTAGTGGATAAGCTCGCTGCCTCTGGCTGAGCACAGCACATCCCAAGGACCCAGGTTTGCAATTGAGGGCTGGGGGGAACAATCAAGATGAACGATAAAAATAAATAAAAGGCATTAAAAAGAAAAAAATCTAATAGCTCATACAATTACCTATCTCAAATGTTAATTCTGGGTGTGCCCTGGTGGAGTAGCAGATTAGTCAGCTGCCTTCGGCTAAGAGTGCAGGCCACATATCCTAAGGACCCAGGTTCAAAATCTGGGGCTGGGATGAAAACCAAGAGGAACAACTAAATAAAATAAAGCGCTTCTTTCTCCTATCTCTTCCTACTTCCTTCTCTCTGTTTATCTTCACTCCTGCCTGTACCTTTCCTTTAAAAAAAAGCTAATTCTGAAAAGTGAATGCAAACAGCCAATGTCTAGCATAAACCAGTATTATACTTTATCTGATCTATCCTTTTATATAGTCTTCAATTATAAGCAGCAAAAATGAGTAACTCCTTACTTACTCTTTTTTGGTTTCCTCAGACTTATTTTCCTCCTTTTCTTCATTCTCAGCTTCTCCCTTTGGCTGCTCAGTTTCATTAGCTGTCACAGGTGGAGTTTCATTCTCTTGTTCTTCCACAGTGGAGACAGATTCCTCTGAACTTATGTCTGGTTCTAAAAAAAAAATCAGGTGAGCAAAGTTGCATCAAGCAGATATATTAGAGCCTGAATCAATAAAAGGGTAAAAATTTATCTTATAAAACAGATTAGTCAAATGTTCCAATTAACAGATAAATTTAAAAATGAACGAATAACTAAATGAAGTCTTCTTCCACTATTTATGTCACTCAAGATGCCTACTCAAATGGGTGTTTATCCAGTACATTATCTAAGGAGACAAGAAATTAAAGAGAAAAGAAAACTCATACCCCAAATCAAGTATTTTGATTGTTCTACTCTGAAATATTAATGAGTCCTATAATTAAGAAATTAACCATTTTGTGATTTGACAGACAAATCCTAGGGAATAAGTAACAGAAAATTAGCATGTATTTTCTACATGAAATGACTGGGGTAAAAGGAGAAATATGAGAGAGAATATTGAGGTATGCTGTTTCTCTGTCTTTTCTCAGTATGTCAAAAACCCCAGAACCCTAGGAAATGGTTAAGGAGGGACTTCTTTAAAGAAAAGGACTCTGGTGGCAAAAATTAGTTAAAAAAAAAAAAGTATTTCCTTGAAGACTGGTCATTTACATTATGTGAACGAATTACTGGATGAATGATGAAAATTTCTTTGTGGCCTTCACATAACAGAGAATAAAAAACGTGACTTCCTTTTAACCAAATTACATAAAGACAATTCTAAAGGAATTGGACTTCTAGTTCTCAACGAAAGTCTAAAGCAAAAATTTCAGAGTTTACTTTAAAACTATCATTTGCAAATCTCATTATGCTCTTCAAACATCTACATTTAAACTGAAAATCCCCCCACATATGTATAGCCAAAACCAAGGTTTTAGGGTCAGATATACCTGAATTTAAATTCATTCTTTAATATTCTATCTTTGGACAAGTTCTTTGTCATCTCCAAGTCTCAGTAACCTTACCTTGCAGAGTAATTTATGAAGGTTACATAAAATGCTTTAGGGGAAGCCTTAGGCTAACACTAGTTACCATGTGGGTGACACCCATGTCCTTTGGCCTCTGGCTGCTACAAGAATGGTTTTGCAGAGTACGAAGCTAGAACTTCAGTGTAACAATGGTCTCTGGCAATACAGATAATAATTGTAAGATCTATTTTTTTTTTTATCATGATATACCTTTTCCTGCCCTTTGCCTTGCCCTGAGTGACTGAGAACTTAAAGTTGACCATGCTTAATCCGTTGGCCACCTGAAGCTCTCCTAATGACGTCTGGGTCAGTCTTCCACTGACCATCCCGAAGGCCCAAATCCTCTGTCCTTCAAGTCTTCACCTTTATAACACTGTAGGCCCGCAGGTTACTTTTTCACCCTTCTTACTGATTCCAAGTATTTTTCTCTTTACAATTCCAAGAACATGAAAATTTCACCTTCCAGAAATCTTTAGAGATGATAGTCCTACTGTCTACACTGTCTGGAAATAACATAGCAATGGATACTACTTCTCTCCTTGAATGTTGCCCCAAGACACCGAGCCATGAAAAAAGTGTTAATTATGTCAAGGTAATTTATGAGGCACTCCGATATGAAGGAGAAACTTGGGCCATTTAAGTTGTGCAGTGGTTTACTTTACCTGGTTTTTCTTCCTCCCCGCCTTCAGCAAGCTTGCTTTTTGGAGGGGTTTCCCGGGTAGAATTTACAGCCCGACGAATCGGCATGGTGCTATCTTCTACCTTCTAAGAAAAGAGATGGGCATAATCACACATGCATAAGGAAATGTCTTTTTGCTCTTTCTCAAGGGGCTTAACTAGGTGTCAGAGATGTAGGAGAATTCTTCAAGTCGACTCCAGAATGTGATGCAAATTACTTTTAACAAGTTTTTTTTTTTTTGAAGTGAAATATGATTTAGAAGTACTTTAAATCAAAATAATTTGCTAGACTTTCCAATGGAAACAAATTATTGTATTTGATTTGGAATAAATTTAAAAGGTTTTCTCAGGAATCTGAGGGGAAAGGGAAGAGAAAAAGAACTTTTTATCTATTTGATTTTTTTCAGAATCACAACCCAAACTCCCAAAGTAGGGAAAGGACCATGTACCAAGAAGAACCCAGCAGAGCCTGAAGTCAGGAGGGACTGATCCAAGAGTGAGCTTCAAGAATGTGTCAGCCCCTACCTCACCTAACTTGTCCGCGTGGATCAGCTGAGCTCCTACTATAAGTGGGAGTGCCTTAGGATGGACGAGTTCACCTTGAGACGTATCAGTCGCCATTTAAAATAATTTCTAGGCCCGAGTACAGGTTACACTCTGAAGCCTCTGCTGTTTACCACAAGGATTTTTCCTAATGGTTTCAGTGTGGTGAAGAGTCAACCTAAAGCACAGAAAAGACCTGGTGTGAAGATTTAACAGAAACAAAACTAAACTAAAATGTCTAAATTTAACATACATCCAAAGGGAAAAATAAATTAAGTATCAAACTTAGTTAAGTGACAGATAACTTGGTCAGTTATCATTCAGAAAGACAAAATCGCTGCCCACATACAGACGTGTAAAGAAGCGACCACAGCACGCGCACAAGCCACAGCCGCTGCTGCGCCTTCCACATGGACACCGCCAACAAGGACAAGAAGCTCAGAAGGAACCTAGCCCCGTCCCCTCTTACTACCATCAGGAACTTAGAAAGGACAGAATAAAGAGGCGAGGAATAGTTTAGTCAAATGCTTACTCAAAAATCAATTTATTAAAAAGAGAAGATTCCTCGTTATTGTTCTCAAAGAAATCAGAAAAATTAAACGCAATCTTAACTCCATTTTGACTAGAGAATACACGGGCACACACACGCACACTCACACACACACAGAAAAAAAACCCGAGGAACACAACAGTCTAAGAAACTCCAGACTCAGAGAAGCGACTTTAGACTGTCACCTAGGAGAACAGACGTATGCTGCTAAGACCTTATTTATCATATTTTCAATATACACAAAACCAGCACAGAAAAACATTCAAAGATAAAGCCCATGTAGTTACTTGACTCCCAAAAATCTCATCTGGGACTCAATGGCATTTTATAACAAAAATCCCTCAATATGAGAAAATGATTAGTTAAGCGTTTCGAGTTCTGTGTTAATGAACATTCACAAAGAGTTGGGGAATCTGGTAGATTAGTCATTCAAGTTGTACCTTATGTCCTAACCCTATCTAAAAATTTAACTGTTTGCAAGTGTCCTGACAGCTCGCCAGTTAAGTCCCTGACTCCACATGGTGGTCTCCTTGCAAAGCCCAAGGACCCAAGTCCAGAGAGAACCACCAACATGAACAAGTAAGTGAACGGAGAGACGATGCTTCTTCCTCTCCCTGCCTGCCTGATTTGCCTTCATTCCTGCTAGCTTCCTTCCTCTAAAAACAAAACAAAACAAATTTGTCAGGTAATAGTTTCAAACTACACTAAATTAAAAAAGACCCAAACATAGAAAATGCTTTCACATTTACAGGAAAATTCCTTTTATGGGAACACCAAGAGCAGTGCCAAGACTTACGAAGTGTCAATCGTTGCAAGGAAAGGTAGTTGGGAGACTTCAGGATTTAAAAACCATGAATATTAAAAGAATCATCAACTGCTATAAACTACTTAAAAAGCTCACACAGCAATTCATTTCAAATACTATAAAAAAAAAGAAATAAACAGTGGTTTTCTGAGTGATAAAGAGGACCAATTTGGGTTTAAGGGCATTATTTAGGTCTGTGAAACCTAAAAGTCTATCTTGAGATAATTTCAATGTATCAAACTTGCTCATTTATCTAACTAGCACTTACATTAATCTATTTCTCTAGATAATAATTAAAAAAAAACTAAACATGCCTGGTATTTTTCCATGTAAACTACACAGAAGCAAAACAATCCTAACTAGGTTATTCTTAGTTGCTGGGCATAGTACACATACAGCCCAAGGACCAGAGTTTGCATAGGGTAGAGGACACACTTATTTAGACGAACAACTACATAAAAATAAAATGTTTCTTCCTGCTCTCTTTTCCTGTCTGAGGGCCTCTACTCACCTTCATTCCTGCTGGCACCTTTAAAAACAATCTTCTAGTCAACTCTGTATTAACCAATTACTCAAAATTAAGACAAATGAGTTTTAAAAAGGGAGAGCATAGGATATTACTTCTAATGCAAAAGTGATAAAACGGACTAAGATTAAAATCAGGGTAACAACACGTACACGGTCCACAAATAAACAAGACAGCATAAACCTAAGAGTAAGGATGAGTCTACATTAGGCTAGATTAAGTATGCCCACAAAGGAGTAAGAGAAATAAGCTGGTCTGTCAATCTTCCTAGGGACATCTACCAAAAAAACAAACTCAGATTCTGACATTTTCTTGCTTAAAATCTCCCAATTCCCACTCTCCTTATTTCACGAATCTCACTTCCCGCTCCTCTGCCCAGCAACCTACTGTCTCAACTCCAAGCACAGACTTTCTTTTGGCCCCTCGACTATGGTCCACTCCTGCTGCCTCAGTGTTTGCACTTGCTCTCGAAGTGGACCATCCTTTCCCAGATACTTCATTCAGGTTTCTGACTGATGTCAGCCACTGAGAAAGGACACCTTCCCATACTTACTCTTCTTCAGATTTCTTCACAGCATTTAATATCACTTGAAATTCAACACATGCCTGCTTTTTGTTTGTTGTGTGCTTCTCCCAATGAAATACACGCACAAGGTCTACCACTCTATTTCCAGGGCCTAGACAACCACGTCTAATTAGTGGGTACGGGATAAATATTGATGAAAAAACAATGACATCTGACCATACACTTAATACTTTATTTGGTATATGCTAAGAATATTTAAAAAATAAAATTCAGGGTGCACCCTTGTGGCTCAGGTGGGCTGAGACAGCTAAAGCACAGACTATTAAAGTTAAAGGACCTGGGTTTAGGGGAAAGGGTGTGAAATAAATAAAACCAGAAATTATTTGGGAAAAATATTAAGAGACTGAATTTTGTAAAAATCATAGAATTTAAAGCTTCAGTCTGTTGTGCTTTCTTTATAATAGATGGTTAGTGGTAGCGCTCTAGCATAGCAGAGATTTGCCAGAGCAGTCCCCATACATCCTAAGGACATGGGTTCCAGGCCTAAGGCTGGGAGAACCAAGATGAACTAAAACAAAATAAAGAAAATGTTTCTCTTCCTGCTTGTCTGCCTCTGCTTGCCTTCATTCCTGCCTGTGCTTTTCCTTTAGGAAGAAAAAAATGAGTTTTTAAACTCTTCATTATAAACTAGCAAAATAATACAGTTAATCCACGCTGCCTTAACATCATATATGTATAAACGTTCTTCGCCAATGCATTTCAGTTTGGAGGTATCATTGACGATATGGACTATAGGGAAAGTACTATTATTTTACGTTTTATCATAAAATGTATACTTTCTACATGGTGTCCTTAGCTATGCCCTGAATACACCAAACTGTTACCGATCTAAGTCTTTCACTACATATTATTAAGACTCAACGGGTCACGTCACAAAAAGCAGCTCGTAATTTTGATTGCTGGTTATTACCTCCCCCTTTTTACATTTCGATAAATCAGAAAGCATTTCATCAGTGTCTGTCTTGGGCACAGATGTTACAAGACACCTCCTCCCAAGGTAATCACAATCTGACTGGCTAAAGAGTCAAAGTTTTCATCTATAAATGAAGTCCTCTCACTTCCCAGTTCTCAATCTTCCAAGTAAAGCTTCAAAGACAAAGGCCCCCAAACCACTTTAAAATGTTACTTCTACTTCAACACACATTACACTAAACTTGCGAAAAGAGCGATTAAAAACTTCAGAAGCTCCTAGCAGTTTCATGCCTGTGCCAAATTGAACAAAACTATCTTCCAAAACACAACTAACTACTCGCGTCGAGTTTCAGGCCAAGCTCGCGCATCACGGCCCAAGTGAACTCCTAGATGCATTTCTGACTGCATTCAAGTCCCGACGTAACGACAAGTCAGCGGCCCCCAAACGAAAGCACGCGCGCAAGGGGCAGAAGGTTCACCTTGTCCCCGCCTCGGAGCAGCAGCGAAGACTCCCTCAACATGGGTCCCCGGCCACTGACAGTGGGCTCGAAACTCGGCCCCGGGCTTCTCCCGTCGCCACTCCTGCCGCCATCTCTTCACAAGCGCTCACAGTCACAAGTATGACTCGATTCTTGAAAACCCCGGCGTCTAAGCTGCGCGTCGTCGCCGGCGCTAGGACAGGCACCCGGGAGACCAGAGCTGGGGGCCCGCGTCGCGGCGGCAGCAGCAGTGGCGGCAGCAAAGCCAGGTCAGAAGCGCCGACAGCGACACACGAGCCCGGACCGCGGAGAGGACGACGGTCGGAAGACCAGCGGGGACAAAGAAGCGGGCAGAAGCCGCGGCGCTGCGCGAGCAGAGGTGGGCAGAGCCGAGGTGGCCCGACCGGACGACTCCGCGGGGCCCACCCTACGGGCTGGGTGCGGTCGACAGCCCGAGGCTCGGGGTCCCGGGGGCCCGCGGGCTCGGCCGCCGCCACGAGCCGCCTGTGCCCGCCCGCGCGGCACCAAAAGCAGCGGACGACGAGCACCGACGCTCCGCGCACTCACCACAGGGAGCTCCGTAATGGCGGCGGTGGCGGCGAGGGCGGAGAAGCCGGGGGGCGGGCCCGCCGCAGCCAGTCACCGCCGCCGGCATCTTTCGAACCGGCTAGGAAAACCGCTGTGGGAGAGCAGGTACGGGGGCGGCCGGCGCGGCTCGCAACCGACCTCAGGAGCATGCGCGAGCCCTCGACCAATCCGAGTGCGGCGGGAGGACGCCGGCGCAGGCGCGTGAGACGCAGGGGGCCTAGACCCGGGAAGCGCTCCCCCCGCCTCCGCCCCATCCAAACAAAACAAGGGCGGGAGCGCGCGCCGCAGGGCCCAGAGGCGGCTTCGAGAGGGGCTGGGGGCTAGGTCGCCAGAGGGAGGGGAAGGGGGGGCGGGGCGGCCGGGAAGGCAGACAAAAGGCACCACCTCCGGAGACCCGAGCGCCCCGCCCCCTCCTCGCAGGGAGCGGCGTCGGCGCCCCGGACGAGAGGCCTCCGCCACTCGCCTTCGGGGTCCGGTGAGCCCGCGCCCACTCCCCGCCCGCCGCTTCCGTGCTGCGTTACCTCTGCGATCCCCGCTTCCAGGCGCACGTGTCCCGTATGGCTACTCGGCGCCGCTCAGGCTGTCGCGGGTAGCCTTCGCCGCCGCTGTCCTCCAGGCCCAGCCGCCGAGCTCTGCCGCCCCGCCCCCCTGCCCGCGGCCCCGCGCGCGCGCCCCCGCGCCGGCCCCGCCCCCGCGCGCCGGCGGCCGCGCCCCTAGCCCACGGGAGCGCAGGAGGCGCGCGAGACGAGGCTCCGGCCGGGCGCGCGGGGGCGCGAGAGGGCGCCGCGGGGTGGGAGCGCTCGGGGCCGGGGCTGTGCGCCCGCGCACCTCGCACCCGGCGCGGCCCCGGCGGCGCCCGCTGGGGGGTGTGCGGTTCCCGTTTCCCCGGGAAGCCACTCCTTGCCTTACCCGGCCTCGACTCTCCTTTTCACTCCGCGGTCTACGCTGGGGTGCCGCTTCGGAGGGGGGCAGTTTCCCACGTGTGTGTGTAGCCGCGGCGCGGGAACTGCCCTTCTGCAGGCCGTGGACGAACTGGAAACCCAGAGCGCGGAGAAGTCAGCCCTCGCCGTTCGTTCCCATTAAGTTTGCACACAGTACAGGACAGTGGCGACTCACTAAGAAATGGGAAAGTTGCTTTTTGGAATCTGCGAGACGGTCCTCCCTTGTTCCCTCATCCGCATCTGTTCTGTGTTCTCAAAAAGGAAACCCTGGGATTTGAAAAGAGGAAATGCCCTGTGAATTCAATCAATGTACATACTATTGAAAAATGTAAATTTTCAAAGCGGGTTTAGAAAACGTCGCTGTACTGAAAGTAGCAGATGTTTTCTGGAGGAGACAGAGGCTCCAGGTGATGACTATCGGGAATTGATCAAGTTGCCCGGAAGCTCACAGCACTGTGACCCGTACGCAAAGGCACGTGCCAGTCATTCCGAAGATGCGCCGCTGCCAGCATTCCCAGCTGTAGCTGAGCTATCCGGGGCGCAGGCTCTGCTGTGAGCATTTTAACTCACCAGCTTCCCCGACCGTAGCCATCCACTCCATCGGTTCCAGTGAGTGTGTAAAAATCTAACCCAGTCAACAAGAATTCCTTACAAGGTGGCATGACCAGTGTCCTGACACCCTGGTTTCATGTTCAACCTGTTTCCAAGTAGTTTGGGTCATTTTGTGACATTTCTTTATCCTGCTCATGTCCTTTGTTAACATTTATAGCCTTTGTCTACTTTAAAAAAAAAACAAAAAACTTCCATTTTTGAGTATTTATGTACTTAAAATACCCTACCTTCTTTTACATTTAAGTCCCCATCTTATGCCTGAGTTAAGAGCAAATTAGATATTTCTCCATCACACCAAACACACACCAAATTACTGTTGTTTGCAACATACATACCCAGGAAGGGAAACCCTGAGACAAAATTATTCCCCAAGTACACACACACCAAAGTCATGGATTTCTACTTAGAAAGGGATTTGCAAATTGTACGTGTATATTGTTTGAGGCATTTTAGCTTTGCTAAACTTAAAATCTGCTCTGGTGAGTTTTGATTTTTTTCAACATCTAAATCAAAGCCAGTTGATTATTTTATTTTTAAAGGAAAAATGCAGGCCTGAATGAAGGTGAGTAGGCAGGGAGGCAGAAGAGGAAGTATTTTATTTATTTTATTTAGTTGTTCATTTTGGTGGTTTCCCCTGGCCCCCTGGGATGTGTGTGGACTGCACTGGTTAGAGCATGTGGACTTGACCACTAAGCCACCAGGGCACACCCTGTTTCATCGGGGTATGGTTTTATAATTCGTCTCACTTGGCTTTCTTTGAGCTGTACTAGCCATTCAATTGTGTTTGCTAAAGTTACGTGATTTTTGTGCTCTTCTTAAGCCATTAAGACTGTGTGACTGACTGCCCTAGCAGGGGACATGCTCCTTGGTAACGTAGGTCAGCTCAGCTCTGACGCAGTGTTTGGAGGGAACCCTCAGGGCACCAGAAAGATCCCCTAATCAGAGACCTCTTACACTGATAATCGCAGTCCTTGAAGTTCCTCAGCTTTGGTTTAACTTCACTCTTTCCTATAATTATTTAAAGTGCTAATACCAAGGTGTGCAAACATACAACGATCAAATTGATCTTTGAGACTTGTTTTAGCCTCTAAACTTGAGCATCTAAAGCTTTCCACTTTCCACTTGATGGTTGGGCATCAGACGAATAAGAACCCTGCGTGTCTGACTAGAGGAGTAACTTCTAGGAGAGAGAAAAGGAGTGATTGTGATTTCACAGTTCTGCTCAGGGCCGCCCAGGTTACAGAAGTGACTTGGGAGTCCCAGAAACATGAGGAACTGTAGGGTTTGGAAGCCAGAAGAGCAAGTGTTAAGAAGTCCTCATGATTCAAGTGTGTGTTCTCTGTTTCTGCAGTCAAGCTCCTGCTGAAACAAGCAGACAGCCAACTTTGCAGACTTCAAAGCCTGTTGTCAGCACAGTAGATTGGTTTTCATTTTCTCAAATTTTAATCTAAGTGATACTTAAGTCTGTTAGCTAAAAGGTCTTGTTCTATATAGAAAAGCAAAATCTATGACTTTGTAGTGTGAGGCATGTGGAAAGAACTGCAGGTGCAGATTCTGAGAGTGTCTGCGACCAGAGCTGTGGTGTGAGGCCACGAGGCTGAGCGTGGCTGTCTTACTTGTGTTCCATCTCATGTCAACAGCGAGAGGTTTGAGGGATAATTCTCGATTGCCTGGTGTGGAGAGGGGTCCCTGTTCCTAGGAAGGTCCATCTTTATTCTTCCCAGCAATCAGGGCTGAGAGATTTTGACTTCAGGCAGAAGTAACCAGACGCCAGGCCAGGACTTGGGTCTCTTAAGAACATATGGTCCTGGCAGGGTTCGGGGTCGTTTACTTTCCTGGTTTCCAGCCAGAAGGGCTGCAGATACCCTCAATTTAGCTGCAGCTTGAAAAGCAAGGGATTGAACAAGTTGTAGTACTGAACAAAAAAATGGAGGCTGATGGAAAGATTTAGTATTACCCCTCACGAACATCCGCCTTCATGGTTTTATCATCACCTGAAGCCAAGACCCAGTTTGGAGATAACATCCTGGGCCTCCCGTCAATGTTGTACTTGCTTCTGTGCACAGATGACAGTCATTGGAATTCCATTCAGTCCAGCAGTCCTCAAATGGCAAAACTTGAGTTTCTAAACTGAAAATTTCTGAATTCTGAAGCCTGTCTGGTCCCATTGGTTTTATATAAAGGATTGTGGCCAAGTATGTAAAAATCAAGCTTTACACAAGAACATTTATCTGCCTGTGTCTAGGGTGGTGGTGGTTTTTTTTTTTCTTCATTTTCAAATGCTGCTTGCAATTCATTCATTTTGTCTCAGTTTGAGAACCTCTGTCAGAGATGTCATTAACTCTTTGGGGTTCAATCAGACAACATTTCTAGTTACTTGAGAGAATCTGAAAAGTGTTAGTGACAAGAGTTTAGTAACACTGAGGGTAAGAATTGCAAGTAATTATCCTTTCGTTTGAAGTCTGACATTTTGGATGGAGTTACGATTTAGCTTTCAAGGAACAAAAGCATCTGGGGATGTCATTACAAGTGTGTTTCAGTGGGAAAGGGACTCTAGACCCCAGGTAACTAAAGGTACTCACGAGGGAAAAACAGGTGTGCTTTCAAGCCCATTTTCATGCCGGGTTCAGGAAATTCATCCTATGTGTGGAGCCTCTTTCCCCGGCTTTAAACATCAGAAGCAAAACAACTGCATTTTAGACAAACTGAAGACACTCTTACTAGACTACTAAAAAAGTACGTTTTTCCTCCTGGGAAGTGAAGTTGCCAGTAGTCCTGTCCCACCTCTACCTCTACTTTGTAGTTTATGGGGGAATCTTTGCTGGATGAGGCCTGAACGACAACCAGGCCTGTAACTGTGGCCGAAAAGAGGGTCAGCTCAGTGACACCTCAGGTGACCAACTGTCCTGATTTGTCTCCGTACAGGGAGAGCGAGCACGTGGGAGGGAGGCTCTTCAGTTTTTAAACCCGGAGAGCACCCACAAGATGATTTGATCACCATAAGACATCTTTTCCTCCTGATTATGGAGAAGTGTGAGGAAATTTAAGTTTAAAGGGGAAGTTTTGCTTTCAAAAACCCCAGGAATTTAGTGAAAACCTGTAATTGCAAATAAAAGTTTAAAAAACTCACTGGACCAATGTGATGAAGCAGCAGTTAGGTTAATTGCCACCCACATACCCTTGGGTTCAAGTACAGGGTCCGGGGGAAAACAACCAGTGTGAACAACTAAAATGGATATAAAACCAAACGCTTCTTCCTCCTCGCTCTTCCTGCCTGCATACTCGCTGTCATTCCTGCCTGTACCTTTCCTTTGGAAAAAAAAAAAATCACTACAATGAAATTTGGTCTTAAATTTCTTTTCAAAATAAAATGAAGTTTCAAAAAGATGGTGATGGAACAGGATCCTCTCCTATTACAAAACAGAGTGAACTGCACGGTGAGGAAATCGCATCTTTTCAAGAGGAGAAAACACTGGCTGAGTCCCTCCAGTAACGCTGTAGACGGTTCAGTCTAGTTTGGAAAGAGCATAGCTCTTAAGTGCACACAGACTCAATTGTTAGTTCAGCTTTGAAAATTCATTTTGATTTGAGTGATGTCCCTCCTCTTTCCAAAAGAGAAAATATGTTGACCCAACAGGTCCTAGATGATGCTCAAATTGAACATAACTCTGTGTCTCTGCTTTACGTTGTTTGGTTGAGTCTACACTTAGAAAACCCTACATTTTAGTCTAAACCAAGGGCAAACTTGTCTGATGTAGGTGTTTGCGCAGAACAAGCAGCCCCGCTCCTCCCTTACGAGCACGGCCAGCGCTGGAGGTGGCAGAATATGTATGTTTACGTACTTGGTTATTTTTAGTTCATTATGATTTTATAGCAAAAAAACTAAACTTTTTTCTTTCTGGTGGAGCAGTGTGTACCTCGCAAAGCGCACTAAACATTAGTCCTAATGCAAAACAAGGATTTTGCAGTGTTTTTACTGAATTCTAAGAAAAGTGAGTTCTAAAAGCTTCTGCTACTCAGGGGTGTTAACAAAAGATAAGCCTGAGACTTCAGAGTGCACGCTAGGGAGAACAGAAGAACGAAACATCTGAACTACACCAAGAATATCAGCACGGAGAGGCAAACCATGCTCTCGTTAGACTCCCGAAGGTAGCGGTTAACTATACGTGGCTGAAAGAACTGTGGCCGTAGCGTGTGGCAGGAAAACCCACGGGACAGACAGGACAGGCCGCAAGTACACCAGCACCGTGCTGGGTGCTGGATCTCTCCTTCGGTCCTCACGACCACCCTCAGAGGTGGGGGGTGTTCTCCTTATTTTATAGATGAGGAAACTAACCCAAGCAGGGTTATACTAAAGCCCCATTTTTTCAAATCCCAGTGCTCCTGGGAATATACACTATTCTGTTTTCTCCAGTGTGGAATAAAGACTTCTGGTGGTGAGAAAGCGTATTTTCTGGAAATCACTGTCTCCCAAAAAGCCATATGCAAGTCTCAGTTCTGACACTGGCTAGAAATACTTCCAGCTTCTGTGGCACTTAGAAAGCAAGTAGTACACACACACACACACACACACACACACACACACACACACACACCCCTTGTGATGACACCTGCACAAAATGTTTTAACATATTCTCATTGGATATCGTGCTGCAGGGTTCTTCTGCATTATAGATGAGAAAACAAAAGCCTAGGCATTTAAAAATAGTATTTGTTTTTAGATAGCTTTTGGTGAAGAGCTTTATAAACTAGCAGGGATGTGAAATAATGCTAGGCAGTGGTTCTCAAACCTTAGTATTCCTAAAAATCAATTTTAAAGCTTATTTAAAAACTTCTTTGGGGTGCACATTGGTGGAGTATTGGTTTGGTCAACTGCCTCCTGCTGAAGCGCAGTCCACATACATCCCAAGGACCCAGGTTTCTGCCTGAGGGGGTGGGTGGGGGAGGGGGACAACCAAGATGGACAACTACATAACAATAAAAAAAAATGCTTCTCTCCCTGCCTGCCTGACTACTCACCTTCATTCCTACCTGCACCTTTCCTTAAAAAAAAAAAAAAAAAAAAAAAATTATTTGGCTCTATCCATTGAGATTCTTATTTAGAAGGCTTGGGGCGGGGGTGGAGTCTGTTAATTTACATTTCTAATACCCTCACAGGTGATAAGGATGTGTCCATCTTAGGTATAACTGCTGACTCAAAAAAACACCTGAAGGTATTCCAATCTACTATGTGGCTACATTTGATTAATGGAAATGATTTAAGAAGTACTGCCATTCCTTTTGCTGAGTGAAAACTTCAGTTTTAAAAATCAACTAGGGCACACCTTCCTCTCTTAAAAACAAAAACAAAAACACACCTACTAAGAATGTGAGTTCTATGATGAGAAAGTAAGTGCATTCTACTAATTTGCGAGTATATGGCAACTTTGAAAAAGTTCTTTTCACTCCTTTGTCTTGACTAATTTGTCACAGGGTATATTCAAATTCTACTTTTGCACCTGAGAATGTAATTGTTTTCATCATACTCTGCCTCTCTTTATTCTTCAAATACACCAGGCATCCCCCTACCACAGAGCCTATGTACTGATGATCACTTCTACCTGAACCTACCACCTCAATTATATCTTCAGACTTTTCAAAATCTCTTCCTCAGGGTCTCCATTATATACACTTATAACACTGTGTTTTCAAAATGTGTCATTGATGTCGCACAACTCCAGCAAGACCTCTTTCCACTATAGCACGTGACTTCTTACATGGCTTGTGATAGTCACCCTGGTAACATCCCATCCCTCCCCGACACAGATCGGTTCCTCTGAAAACCTAATTTGTTTTAGCTTTTTAATGTTTCCTGATAAATGAATTTAAGACATATTTACCTTGAAGTACTTCTTTAGCTGCATCTCACAAGTTTTGATATGCAGTACTTCCATGGTCAATTAACTTCTAGTTATTTTACAGTTTCCATTATCATTTAACTGAGTAAGTCACCCAAGTAACATTCTGACACTACAGGCAGGCACCGTAGTAGACTGTTGCTTGCTAGGGGAAAGATCAAACAATCATCACAAAGAGGAAAAAGAGTGAGATGATAGTTCTGACCACCGC